>DWQX01000183.1:0-55810 GCA_018245475.1 Pharmacophagus antenor | reverse complement strand
TATATATATATATATAATTGAACACATATATATATATATATATACCAACAAAAGCATTTGTCCAGTTTGTATACGATTTCCATATAATTTTGACTATATATAAAAATTTCTTATGCAGTAAATATTCTTAAAATTATTTAATAAAATTTTTGATACATGTTAATTAATTTATATTGCTTGAAGGCCATGTTTGATTGCAGATGAGGATAAAAAAATAATAAGGTTTTAAACAGATTGTTCACATATTTTTCTTTTACGGTAAAAAATTATAATTCTGTTTTTAATGATAATTAGAAGATAATATCATGCAATGTCGAGCAAGAATTTTTTTTTGTTATTCTTTTAAAAGTAACTTTCTATCATATTGTTAAAAGGTAAAATTTTGTTTATACATACATATTTGTAAATTCACAGTATTTTTAGTTTTGTTTATTATAATTATTCACAATTTCGGTATGATTGTTGCTGAAAACCTGTAATAACTAAACCACATAACAATCACAAGAGAATACCAATGTTGTATTCATGATTGAAGTGCAAATTTATAATTGAAAGTATTATACCTAAAGTAACAAGAGTCATAATATCCTTTTACTGTTTTATTTAAAATGGAAGGTATTAAATTGATGTAATAATATCTAGGTATGATCAATTATTTTACTAAGGGCAGTGTAAATTTAAATTTGACATTTGATTAAGCAATAAATAACACAAATAAACAATATAAAGCGTGGAACTTGTCTGCAGATTTTTGAAGGACGTTTATCGAAATTGCGAACTATCAGATATGACTAATTTATATAACATTTTGAATATATCTAAACAAAATAGTTTACAATTTAGTAATTTAGGTACATGTTACAGATATAGGATTGTGCAGTGATGTTGTAACTAAGTTAGGGGCTATTTTAGTATTATAGGTGATATCTTATAACTTTATTAGTATACTTAAAAAGTTTATATTTGTGTTATGGTCTTAATTACCGTCAAAACCGTGGAGTTTAGAAATTAATAAAATGGGGACTATTTTTTAAATAAAAGAATGGTAATAATAATTATTTTCTGTTTATCAGTCACACAAATCATCTATCTAGAATTACTATCAAACAGAAACATTTAGATTTAAATGACCATTCCTTTTAAGATAGTCTATAAAAACTGTTGTATCACGAACAATCCGTTAATATAAAACTTTTTCTATATATTTTTCACTCAGATTTATAATTTAGTCGTAAAATTATCAATTACTATTTATCTATATTTGATTTTTTTTAATGACCGGTTATATAAAAAATTCAGCATTCAGTATAATTTTATACTAAAATCTTGGACCTAGGATGGAAAGTAGGAAAGCTTCTAAAATTTCAATTACCTAGACTCCCGAGGGAGAGATCAATATAGGAAAAGCGTTCGCACAGTGGGGGTTAATATGAATTATATAACAGATTATAACATTTTAGTGTTACAATTTATTTAATGGAGGAGGAAGTCTCCATCGCAAACTTTTTAAATAACTTTCTTTAACATGAAAATATGGATCACGACACCTTTTATTAAATAAGATCCGTCTTAAAGTTAATTAAAAGAATTTTAAGATAAATGAATGAAGTATAAAATTTAATTATTCCGCTCAACGGTAATCCAATCCTAGCGCTCTACATACCGGACAAAAGTAATAAGAATAAGAGAGGAAATATTATTGAAATTAAAATGTGTATAAATAATTGTTCAGTAAAATCAAAATGTTAATTCTGTCAAAATCTTATGTAAAAAGTACAAGTACTAAAAAACGGTTGATTAATGACCAGTTTAAAGGCGGTGCTTAACCATCACTGAAATAGACAACTCTATCTTCTTATGCCCTTCCTCGAGTCATTTCAAAGGGAATTTTGATTAATGATTTCGGATTCCCGGTACCTGCTTTTCGGCAACACCCACAAAAAGATGTCCGAAGTGAGATATGTTAAGGAAATAATATTTATGCCTGTTGTGTTAATATCTATATTAATCTTGTTGACATATGTATTTTAAATACATTGCCCGAACTCTCTCGCGGCTGTGCAATCTTTGTTTGCTTAGTGTTGTTATTTAATAGTAAATGGTAACATTTTAATTATTTAAAACGAATTTGTTCACTTTTCTGGTAATGAAAATTTATTTGTTCGTAATCATCACAAATCTGAATCATTCGTATTAATTATTTAACACTTAGCAAGTAAATTTTAGAAAGTTATTAATATTGTATATGAAGTAAAAACTCACCGATTTATTTTTCGCCAAGTATTCAATGTTATAAAGAAACCGGGAAAATATTCCCAGCTCTAAAAAATCTGCTCAAAACGTCACCAATTGCAATAACCACTGTTTATTTTAGTTTCACACTATTTATTTATCAGAAATATTAAATAAATGTTTTTAACACACCACAAAACAATTAATGTAAAATTCACAATTTTTTTATCATCTTCTTGCCATCCTTAATTGATTTATTAAAATGTCTTCTTGCCTTATTAAAAAATGCACGATGTATTTTTTCGAACAGTAAAAGCTGTTATCGTATCTTTATGTTGAGACCACCAAACAGCAAACGATATTTTATTCATACCGTAGCCCCTCAGACTGATTTTCAACGGAGCGCGTCTAATTGCTAACATCACAAGTAAACACTCGTTGAAACGACCCAGACACAAATCAATCGTAATATTTGACACATTATGATGCCGCGAAATTCAAGTTCAAGTTCGCGCCTAAAATGCCTACACAAAATAAATTATCGCGTTCACAAATCGCGCCAGTTTCTAACCGCGTAACTTATGGCGTAAATAAACGTCTACTATTTTACAAAAATTACATCGCTCGCCGTTTAATGAACGTCTGAACCCGCATTGAGCTAGCTGTCAAATCTACGAACCGTCATAGTCGGCTGCCATGAGTGGGCACACACACAGCGAAACGGGCTTGTGTCCCGACGGCCACTACTACACTGACAGCCTCCAGCGAAGCGCGAACGTACGATACGCGCACAAGCAAAGCTCCATGAATCATACGTGTCCCGCGCTTGTGTTGCGACGGGTGGGAGTGCGAACATGCAGCGTGCTTTTAACGCGGCCAGACGAAATGATGCCTAACTGCAAAGGGGAATGTGAAATGTATCGGTTCTACAAAATGGCTGGTTAAAGCGGCCGTACACGCGCCTATGTGGCCGATCACATGAGAGATTATCCGAATGCGTGTGAATGCATGTAACGCCGTGCAACGGATGGGCGGGAAACGCCATGAAGAGATGCGTCGCTCTTTCTGCGATCGCAATCAAAATGAATGATCTCTTATTCAACAATCGTATACGGTGAATGCATTGTATTCTGTTTGACTTTAAAAAGTACTTACATATGGATAATTTACCTTGCTTGTTAACGATATGGGTTTATTCCATTAACATTTGCGGCTAACTCGATGTTACTATATTCAATGAAAAATCTGTTGATCTTGTAAAAATAGATATTAAAATTCAATATTAAAAACTATAGTTAAAGTGTACCGTATTTTTGTATGTTAAAGAGATTCGTGGGTCAACATTGGAGTTTTGAGAATTTGGAAGAATGACATAACGCCATCAGAATGGAAAATAGCACGGCGACCGCGTGTCCTAGCGAATTGATGTTATTTTATTCACGTGAAGAGGAGTTTGTGTCTTCAATGAATCTTCGCTTTCTCTCGAAGACCAGAGTTTCACCAAGAACTTACCTGAAAAATAAAATTGTTTACGTCAAAAAACTTAGAACTTTATACTGACTTAATTATTTGAAACTATTATTTTTACACTAGAAACCTGGTTTATATTCAAATATTACAAAAAATCATTATACACATCAGTCCATTGCCGGTCGTTAGTTCTTTCTAAATGCATAAACGTTTAGTTATTTATAGAAGATGCATTTTTTTACCATTAACACGACCTAAATTTTACCTTATGTTATAATTAGGCCGTAGATAGTTAAGCATTCTCGCTAAGAATATTTCTTGATTCTACAGCCAGCAATGCAGTTATGACGGCAGATTGACAAAGACGATGGTACCTCGCTAGGTGGGTTTGAAGAATCCTATCACTATCCGAACTTCGCTACTCATGTGACTCTAGAACTAAATCCGGAACCTACATGACACAAGGCAAGCTATAAATCACTGTGCCACTTTGGCTGATAAACCTACTGCATTTGTTATAAAATAATTCATAATTTCAGTACCTACCTACTAGTTTTATATTTATTTATAATAGATTAATGTTATTGAATTTAATTAAAATCAGAAATAATTTATGTGAATTAATTTCATTGTTTATTGATATTCAGTGCCAATAATGCCATTCGTTATTGGTTATCTTGAATCCAGGAAAATATTTTCAAAAAGTACGTTGCCTTCTTCTATCTGCTGGCCCCTGACACGCGTATCTGCGCGATATGCAGACAGGGTCAGGAGTATTCCACCGCTGATAAGTGGGTCAGTATAGCGTTGTGTAAAGATTTTGCTTACAAACATTGGTCAAGTTCATTTCTGCAATATATTATGTCCGTGATTTAAACGATATCACTCTTAAATATAAATTATAACAAAACATTTTGTTGTAATGGAATTGTGAAAGGCATAGTTTAATAGGTTTGTGCATAACAATGTTTCCTAGCTAAGTAGACAATAACTCGCATACTTACGTAAAAGCATACCAATACAATTAATGAATAATGAATACAGTGGCACAAACCGTTGGTACTTATTTATCCCAGACAGTCGCTGCTTTTTATCGATTTCGCAACATTGTATTTTTTTATCTAAACGTTACGACTAATTAAACGATCAAAGGTGACACTAATTGTTAATTATTGAATGAAAATATTTTTCAAATGTAAGTGAAAGTGGAGAACAAAACAATTGTATATAATCTAAAGAAGTCGATAAGGAAGCGAAGTGTAAACAAAAGCAGAAAAATATAATTAATAAACATTAATTTATTGCACTCCCTATCAGCTTATGCGCGTCAGAGTTTAAAATTATTGCACATAGATAAAAAAAAATCGTAAACAAAGGGGTGAACGTATTCAGTAGGCGATGCTTACATTATAGATCTGGATTATTTACGTTCAATGCCATCACTAGTTTTATGATAACAATTGATGCAATTTGGAACTAACGTTGACTGTAAAATTAAAATTTTCTATTGACCCTTGTACATGTTATTATTGAAGTCATTATTGGACACGTAATAATGACTTGCATTTAGTATATTAAAGTGCCAAAACCGGTAAAAATAATGAAGTCGTCAACGATTTTCCACGTATCGCAAATGATGTATATACCGTGAAATTATTTTGAAACAGAACCCGACAACTTACAACGCACCCTCCGAGTTATTACATTAATATATTTACCAAACACACTCCTATTATTACGTTTTCATGTACTCGTTTACGCATAAATTAAAAAGTTGCCGGCATTTTTAAGGCTTTTGTCCCAACCCTTATTTGGTATTCATATATGATATTTTGATAATACAAAGGGTAGACGCGTTACAAAATGAAAACAGAAAAACGTGTTCATAACTTACACAAGAAAAACCTGTTTTCAAGAGCAAAGCATGCTAAAGATACAAATTGTGAAAGGGGCAATCCTTCATGTTTCTTATCTGTCGTAATATTTGCAAACTATTATGAGCTTTTTTACATGAGCGGTAAGATTTTGATTGTATTGAGACAAGGCACACGGCTTCAATTATGGTCATATTGAATGATATATGGTATAAGTGAGGGATATTAAAGGGCAAGCGGGGTTTTATGAAATATGAACTTTGAAACGTGCAGCTACGGCGAACCCCTTGTTTAATTTGTCCCAGACTGTGAATCGGAGCGAAGTACTTTTAACCGCCTATCGATTTTTAGCAAGTAAAAATTTTACTTGTACGTAAAACAATGAATTAACGAACAAAACATTTGGAATTTTCGTGTTTCTTATTGCTTCCGCAACGAATTTCGTGCGACCCACAAGCCGATATGATTGAACCTATCGGGCATTCGCCGGCAGCGGCCGACTCCAATTTAGTTTTTCGGATTAGATACGGCGCATATAATAACATAATTGCTCTAATAACAGGCTAACCTCGCCGAGCCTTACAATTCACTTTTCAAATTGGTTTATTTTTTTTCCTTCGCTCTGTCTAAAACTATTATGATTTATTATCAAATTTTCGTGCAGTCAAATTACGGGGCTTTTTCGTCTATGCCAGGAAACACCGCTTTCTCTTTCTAACTAATGGTCTAATTCGCCATCAGATAAGGATGCAAGTATATTATATTTCCTTGGAAACCTCGCGGCGTTGTAGATGAAATAATTTATGAGTTTTTTTTTCTAATTAACTCGTAGAAACGTTAATTAGTTGGATTAACATGTTATGTATAACCGTTTATTTAATTTTTTGCTTTTTATGAAATTTGTAAGAAAATTTTGGGATAATTAAACATTTTACGTAGACACCTATGGATATTTTTTCTGATATTGAGCATCTATTTTAATCGTAAAAGATATTGTAAGGTTTAATTTATACATCAGATAAAAAAAGATAAATTGCATATTGAACACTGCGTATATGAATATATGAAGGAAGAAATTTTATTGTTAAAGTAAAACCTAAGCAATATAACGACTTCCTCCGTGGCCCAGTGGTTCATCGCTAGCCTAGGAACACGAACATCCCCGGTTCGATTTCGGGGCTCGATGAGTAATAGAAGACAATACCAATATGTTTCCATAACAGGGTTGCTGTGTTCTGGCAGTCATACAATTAAAATTAGATTATTATAGACGAGCACGCTTGACTATTTACGGTCACATTAGGATGAAGTATCGAGTGAAATTGATTTCAAATGGTAGTTCAGTTGATAACAATAAGTAACAGTTATAAGAAAAAAATTATAGGAAGAAAAGAAAAGAGTTAACCATTTTGAGGTAGACCATACTGCTTGTTGCAGTAAGCTATGTGAGACAACGAAACGTTTGAAATAGTGCAACGACAAATGTTCATGACAACCGACTGCATTATACATGAGACCCGCCAGCGACCGATATTTACATACAAACTTAGTTTTCACGTTTGCGTCGACGACGGGGATCCTACAAGCAGGAATGGCTTCCAGGTGATATCTGGAAGAATTGTAATGTCGTTCATCGTCTGTATGCGAAAATAAAATTGAACGCTAAAATATGGTATAAGGTAAATGGTAAGGAAAACTATCAGTAGGTACGCTTGGGAAGGTTGACTATGGTATTGTTAGCCACAGTAGTTCCTTAATCTTTCTCCTTCCAATTATTTTTTCTCTCTTAGTTACTCTATTCTTCTTTTTATTTATGTCAGAATGTATCCACTACCATTCTACGTATTAAATAGATGTTTATTATACAGTTAGTATATATATTAATTAACGTACCTTCAATACACATTTATTTTAACCAAATAGTATATATTGCTTTGAGCTATTGTATTAACACATACCAAAGGAGTGATTAGCTTTATAAAATTCATAAATCAGGACTATTTTTATAAATATATGAAATGACAGTACTTGATTAAATAGAATAAAATTAAAATAAACGACGTTTAAAATAATTCTGACGCGCTGTAAGGAAATAACATAATAAAGTAACGTGAAATAATAACATAATAAAAAAATTAACGACATCCGCATTTAAATTGTAGAAATCCCACGATCCGATAGAAAAAAAAACTGTAATCTAGTCATGATGTTCACTTTGGTGGGAACAAAGCTGTGATAGCACTGCGCCAAGAAATAATCTTTATGCATTTATTTGTTGTGTATTTTAATAATTGTATTATATTTAATAATAATATGGTACATAATGTGTCCATTACTTGGCAGAATGATATCATGTACATTTATATACTCGCATTATAAATTTCAACTGCTACGCACTTGTAAAAACCTTCAAGTTTTCGGATTGGTGTAAATAGTGCGTAAAAAAAGAACGTGCATTTTTTCGTAAAACAGATTTTCATAATAGTATTATCGTTTTTACTCACTACAAATATCAAATAAATCATAAAAAATATGTTTTTTTTGGAATAATTTCATGTAATTTTACATATCTTTGTATTGAAGAAAACGATCTGTTATCGTCATATTCGTGATATTTACCTTAGTCATGCTTACATATATGTACTATGTGTGTGCGTTCATGAATATTCGGGCAGCAGCCACCTCCGCGCAGATAGCGCGCGTGGTGAAGCGGAAGAGACCTCCGACAAAGGACTGTGACAATGAACCCGATACGTTGCGTAGGGCTGCAGGCTGTTAAACTCTTTTTGGAATAGCCCAATGTTTTAACATTCTTATTCTGTACATTAAAAGAGGAGTCTTTCTTAATTGCGATAAATTAACCAATTTATCGAGAATCCTTTTATTAAATATGTGTTAAAATTTTTGTTTTATATACAGTTTTTTAGTATGTTTAATATACTGGTAGAATAATATTTTTAGTTATTTTTATTGTTACTGTTTTTGAACAATTAAAATATTATAACTATTTTGTCAAACAAGTGTAAAATAAATTCTGATGTGGCTGTATGTTATAAACTAAAGAAGTTTCACCATATAAAATTTAGAGCTGAAACAAGATTTTATTGTAATTTCTTGATATAGAATGAAATATTACAACTATTATCAAGGACACTAATTTTGTAGTCTTGCTCTGGTTGTGCGTACAATGACGTAACACATTTTTATCATTTATTATTATTACTATATTTGTGTAGACTTTTTGCCCCTTTATGGCAGCCCTGTTCGACGGCGCGACGGACACACCCGCCCGGACACGTTTCAGGACCATGAGTTATGGCGCGAGCCGATGTGACTTTTCAATTTGAAATCATCAACCTGGAATTAATTTCATTTTTGAAAGCCATTATTTCTGTTATCTCCCGATGTTGTACAATATGCGAACGCCGCTTTATTGCACTGGACGAGAATGTTTCACGATGTCGTGCTGTTTGTTTAATACGATGCTGCAGTTTCAATTTCGCATTTCATCCGAACTATTCAAAAGCGAACTCACTATAATTATTTCGTTAAAATATATTAATTGGTAATGTCAGAATTTTCCATGCATATATTACAGTTTATATTTATATTATTTTTAACGAACCATATTTACTTTCATTTATTAACGTGAAGTGGTGCCAATTTTAGTAATGGGAATTACACATAGTCGATTGCTTCCCGATTCCTATGTACACTGTTATAATAAATTCATATTTGGTTTATATTAATATTGCACTTGAAGTTGAACGAAATCAATTAATAAAATATATTCTATTATTAAAATAAAAATCAGCAATATATAACTCTGCTCACTTCTCAATAAGTCAACTCCGCAGTTGTTGTGTACGAATATTATAACATAGCACGATCATTTCCAATGAAGTAAGTAAATTATTTGATCAATCTCCACGTCATGTTTCTCTTTAAATTTATCAGTTCGAATTGGTTTTGTAATAAACCATTGGATGTAAATGAAACATGGTTGACAATATAACGGATAAATACGAATATTTATTTCATCCGGGTCTGGTGTAACGTTCGTCTGTAATTCACAAATCTGTCAGTGTAAGATACCCACACAGAATCCCGACGCAACTATTCATAGTCGCCGATCCCGTTTTCCACCGTTACCGATGTTGACGAAAGCCGAGCCGAAATAGACGTCGCAACTATAAATTTTATTCCGAAATAAAACTCAAATGTTTGTTCCTGAAAAAAAAAAAACGTGCGACATGTTTTTGTTATAATAGAGGGTGTTCGGAAAAAAATCTTAAGAAACGCCTAGTCACGGCCGTTCACCCGAAATTCTTTCTGTTATTTACTGCTGTCTAATTTGAATTTTTATGTTGAATATACTCAGGGTGACGTGAGAATTGCGCGATACGCTCGGTTTATCTCAATTTACCACTTAGACTAAAATTTATTCGATCCTAATGTACAATTAATTTTAACGATGACAGTGAAGAAAAATTGGGGCATAATTTTAAAATTACATGTAATTTTTAATTAAATTTTTAATCTACTTTAATTGCACGACTGCACTGGTAAACCTTAAAACGTCCTTCTAGAAATCTAGCTGTGCCTGAGTAAGACATCAAGCATGTAAATTACAATAACAAAAATTACTATTTGAATGGTATTAGATAACATAAAATGTAAATCATACGAAAGCAAGCGATGTGAGCTTGTACTAATCCGAAATACAACGTGAAGGTACACTGAAATCCCTAAAGAGGAACCTTATAACAAAGCTAATATTAGACAATCATTTCCTGTCAAAAGGGTGGCGCACCCCCCACCCTGACGGAGCGGGAGGTGGAGGAATACCTTCACGTCTCTCCAGATTTCGCAGTCGCGGTATTCGAGTGTGAATCTGAATTCTTATTTTTTTCGCTTCTAGTGTGATGAATGGATTTTTAATATCCTCCCGCAGCGGTCTGGAGACGAAAGTATTTTGATGGAAGACGCTCTTCGACTCGTGAACTTTTTGCTTGTCTGCTTTCATAACTTACGATTTAATGCGCCATTTCTTATTCGCGATTATGATTTTTTCACGCGTGCTAACAATGATACAGGCGAGCTTGAATTAACACTGGCTGGAAGAGAAAAAGCGGAATGAGAAGTGAACGTCGGCGTCATGTCAAAAGTGTAGCAAACTGCGGGGCAACAAGACATCAGCATCCACCGACGTCT
This sequence comes from Pharmacophagus antenor, assembly GCA_018245475.1. Lineage (NCBI taxonomy): Eukaryota > Metazoa > Arthropoda > Insecta > Lepidoptera > Papilionidae > Pharmacophagus > Pharmacophagus antenor. The sequence continues at coordinate 45,020 of DWQX01000183.1, read as the reverse complement.
CAATACGCGATGGGTCTTACGGTCAGTAAAAAACTCACCGTCCGTTCTCACAGCACGACTCTATTACGACTCCGCCGCGAATAAATAAAACATGACGGCCCTTCTCACGTGTCTACATGTACATAGTTATATCTGCCCGTACATATGTAACCGACCGCGCGGATGTTAGCGGATCTCGATTCGTTTTGTATCTGATTTGAGACGCTTTCTCTCGGTAAGGTTTTAAATGTATAAGAGCCAGCAACACGCGATTTTATTATTATAGATATCGGAGCGGCTACAACGCGATCAGCTTTACACAATAGTTTAGGTGCTCGTGAAATGCGTTTTTGACATTCGATCGCCTACATTACTAAAATAGGAGAAAACTAGATAATGTGACGAGAATTTGTTGACGGAACTTGAAATTGTATTTAAATTAGAGTTACAGAGAGATCACTGCGTATACATTTAAATAATAATCTTTGTCAACCTTTTGTCCAAAAATTATAACTACATTTTTGGTTGACTACAAATGAGTAGTTCGATTAAGGTCGGGGTAGTAAATCAGTACCGTTTGCACACAGAATATTTATTGTAAGGGAGGACAGCTAAGAGAAAAGGTGGCGCCTGTTTACTCGTCTAGTTACGATTAAAATTTCTACAGCGCTTACAGAGTGTAAAAACTTGACTAGCGCCAGAGTAACCAGCTTCATGTCGGAGATATCCGTTTTTACGATCACTGACATGATGTCTAGCGCCTCTGGTGTGATACAGTTTTTATCATATCTCGCTTGCAGTATACCAATTTACATATTTTAATTAAACTGTAATTAGCTGACTTAATTCACTTTTATGTGCTTTCTTTTTTAAAAGTCGAAGTACTGCAATATGTTTTATAGAGAACTAAAATTAATGCAAATACAAACAACAGCCCCGAACTTTAGAATTAACTATGTAATAAATACGTTTAATAATTTTAGAAAATAGAAAAAAGTAAAAATGTATACTGCAGACAATATCGCCTTTGATGTTTGTAAATTTGGATGATGGATGTAAATTTTTATGAGATGAAAACAAATCAAATACTTCAAAATTTTGTAAAGAATGTTAAATTTTTGTATGGCCCACATATAGTTATAAATACAAGTAAATGTTATAAATAAGGTTGTATATTGCTTTTTCAATGTCTTATCACTTAATTTATCTACATAATCTTTTATCGATATCTATTTTTAATGATTACCAACGTCACTATCGATCATCGTAAATTGCAAACGAACGAGTCGACTATTAAAATTTCTTCAACATTTTTTCCACGTCCGCATTAACATTATGCATGGTAGACTGTGTGTGGTAGTCTGAATAGATGAGCTAATAGTCGACTCTTGCGCAGACCACAATAAAAACATATGACGGAGCACTGACGGTACATTAACGCGCTCGCCATACTTGGCACCACGCTAGCTCCGCCCGCTGGCAAATGGCACGCAACGTGAGTTATCAATAGAGTTGGATAAACCACTCAATTTATCGATACAAAAATCGAAAACGGCATGATGCATGCTTTATTCACTGCAATCATTTTAGGATTATCGATTTTTGATACTATATATATTCGAAGATGTACAACTGTACAAGTACATTTACAAACTTTTTTTTTCAAACGTACTATGGAGATCTTAAACCGCTTTCTGGAACGGTTATTCCGTTAATTCATTTTAGTTTTCTTGATACCTGATATTGTTTTCAAAACAAGCAGTTTTAAGATTTCTTTATTTAAAACAGCGTATATTACATTTATGAGTTATTGTAAAAATAATTATAAAACAAAGGTACAGTCAGAATCGAATTTTCATTCAATGGTATAGTATATTATCATCATCTTAGACCAATAATTAGAATTAGTGTCAATAAGTCTAGTCGGTGCATTATAAACGTTATCGATCATATATACAACGGTCAAACTTCACTATGCGATGTGAACCGTTACAGTTCGATCGTCGTCTTCTCTTTCTATTATTGTTTTTCGCATTTCGGTCGCAAGACAGATGGTAACAGCGGCGCGGAATTTGTAATACAATAGCGGCCACAATCCCACAAGTGATCCCTGGCACGAGATGCGTGCCGCAACGGCTGTTCCTTTACTTCAATACACTTGGCACCTAATAATTTTCCTACTTTCGCATCTAGCGGAATAAATTTCAGTCCCATCGAATTAATTGCGAAGAAACTAGCATCGAAAATAAGAAATACAAAAGAAATAGAACATGTCGCTGTCACAAAATTATTCATAATTATTTATGATTTATTTCTTATCCAGCTTATAAATATATCAATTCACCTAAAAAATAATAACATTTCAAGTCATTCTTTATTAGTGCATTTTAAAGCGACTGATCCTATTAATTTGATGATTTACTTAAGCCATGATTGACTATTTGTAATTGAATGTATCTTGCTTAGACTTTTTAAGTAAGTCCTGTCGTAGTCCTTTTTTCTACCGCCATGAGAGAAGTGTGTGGGTATAAACCTTTTCTGGTATAAAATTATCGTAATGAACTCACTATGGGAATAAGATTTAAAATTTTATATCTCAAGGCGATGATCCCAGTGCTCTAACGCTAACTAGCACCTCACTTTTAATGGATAGACATATTACTTACTAGGGAGATGTTTCCCTTGTCGCTTTATAGCATTAAAAGGATCACTAATAGTCGAACTTGTAATAAATAGGATCGTGAATAAAAATAACTAATAATGATAAATTATTTTGATGATAAAATCACTTTCATGATTTCTCTTTAATGTTCGTCGATCGTTATCAAATTTTGAATACAGATATATTCATTTAATGAATTACATATCCGTAATTCGATCCATTAACCCTAACCGAGAGAAAGGAGCTGTTATGACAGCCCCATACAGGCGGTGGCACATTTTGTCAGTAGAGGATGTAGTGCGCGACGACGAATATTTATTTATTTATAACGCCGAGGGGCTGTAAATTAGCGGTGAATTTACGGCGCGGCGGGGAAGCGTTCGCGCTGGCTATTTTCAGCGCAGGCGCATGATTTAAACAGTTCCCGGAGTATAGCTGTTAGAAATTGAAGCCGAAGTGGGATTTGTGGCCGAAGATGCGTTTATTGTGCATTTATACCACCGAGGGCCCAATTAAAGTAACGGACGACGCTCGTCTTTGGTGGTTTCGAATGACTAATGATAAAGTTTTCTGTTTGCTTCGGAGTGTTTCTTGTGTTTTTATCTTCACATAAGTTACTGATTAATTAGGTAGCATAACTATATTTACTACAAAGTTTTACCGGTAAATAAAATAATATTGATCACAATTAAGGAATTGTGAGGTAAGAATTAAGGAGGTGTAAGGACACCATGCCGAAGCTTACAAAAAAAACCTACACTTAAGATGCACTTTAATATTTCGTACACCAAAACACGGATCGAATGTTGCGATATAATAGTGATATCAATATCATATCAGAGTCACGAAAACACTATATTTGCGCCCACTTAATATTATCCAACATACGTGACCTTAATTCTTTTTGGTCTTGCTTTCGCTCGAGGTATTTGTGTTTCATCGCAGCTATAATAGATTTTAATGAATAACTTTAGTTATATTAAATTCAAAGCTTTAAACACAAGTATGCTAAACTACACCAAATAGAATTTATAGGTAGAAATGTTAAAAATACTATTGTACTCCAGAATTTCACTTTAAGAAAAACAACATAAATCATCCAAATGATCTAATTATTATTACCAATATTAACATACTGTATGTTTACTTACTTTTTTAATTTCTGCTTTTACTACTCACTACTTTTATTAGTCCAAATAATTGAAATTTATATAGAAAATGCAATATTCAATAAGAAAACAAACTTCGTTCTCATTCACAAAAAGACTAATACCTTTTTAAATTGAATACAAACGCTGTCTTTGGTCATTTGTTTTATGTTTGCGGCTAATGAGCAGTAAAAAAATATGTTACATCGTATATTCATAAAAAGATACATAAGTGATAATGAAGTCACAAATCTAAAATGATTGCATAGTTATAGTTTTAAAAGAAAAAGTTAGAATTTCAATTACTCAAGGTCCATTGCCTCTGAAAAGGCGACGAAAGTTATTTATGTGTTACCGAAGAGCGTTCGACGCTGCAATGTTGTCGAAGTACGGTGATGTAATTTAGAGTTCATTAACGATGACAAATGTTTAAAAAACACGGCAAATTGTTAAGGGCACAGGCGAATTAATAGTGACGCTCGTCGAATGTGACAAACGGTCTGCGAATGATCGTTTGTGGTGTAGATTAGCGTCGCGGCGGTAGCCTGTGATCACGTTATTATGCTACACCTGCTCAACGTATGAACAGTAAAAGTGACAATGAAATAGTTTTATGTGTCATGCTTACCTAATGCGACCAAATTATTACGGTTACGACATATTTTAACAAACGCGGAGGTGTACACAAACTGCTGTTTTTTCATAAATGATATAAAAACGTAAAAGAAATACTGTACACTAGTATACTGTAAAGAATGAGTATTTAATTAATTAAATATGTTATCAAATTGACAATAGTTTTTCAAGTTTGATATTGTCGCAAAGAGCGAAGTGACACTGTATGTTTTGTATTATAAGATTTTAGCACTTATTTAAGAGTAGTTCTAAAATAAAACTAAAACAACTTTTTGCTTAATTACTTACAAGGACATCTGTAACGTAATATTGAAATAAATGATATCAACTAATGAGCACATTTCAACCGCCACTGTAAAATATTTCGATTTCGATCGACGCAGCTGCGTTGTCTATTAAAAGAATTTCTATGTTAAATTTTTCTATAATTAAGCTTTATGCGTAAAAGAAAATGCTAGTAACTTTAATATAAATATTTGTTCAAAAATACTAAATTTTTATAAATGTGAGCAAATTATAAAGTGGCAATTTCTGTTAACAAAAAGTTTGGAATGTTCAAAGCGATCCCGAAACCGAGTCGATGACACGTCATAGCGGGATCGCGATCCGTCGTCATGAATAAAGCATTAGTAGTTTAACTAATGAAATTCATCCCAATCGCGATTAAATTTGGAACTAAAAATTAATTGTATAATCCAAAATAAAAAAAGAGTTTCCTCACTTACCAACTGCATAAATTAACTTATTAATTAATTTAAAATCATTGAATTAGAATATTTACAGTGAATTTCGTCGTCATGAGACATGGTCATAAACATAAATTACAACCTAATTTAACGTTGATGAATATTGAAAGATGTTAATACAATTTCTATAAAATAACTAATTATAAAAATGACTACAGTAAATGAAGTAGTAACACTATATCACCGTTTTTTTTAGTAAAGATTCGAATAATTTTTTGTACATTCCAATAACGGTTCGCCAATTTAATAGGCGAATGAAAATGTGTTTTTGGAACATGGATTACACTGTGAAGAAATAAATCTACTCATGTCAATATTATCAATGGCGTTGCCCCACTAAAAGTGAATCTATTTGTCGGAATCATGAGCGGGGAATTGTTAAAAAAGGCAACACTGATAATTCTCTTTAAAATACTTGATATATTGTATCAAAACTGTCAGATACGTAATACCTCATCGTTTAATATCGATGGATTTATTCGATTTTAACACTTCGATGATAATCGATTTGTATAATTGTAATGATGCTAATGGAAATGATATAGCGCTTGTGTGGTGTATGTATGTAAAACCGATAATTTGATTATCCTTTTTTCGCCTGTTTTGAATATAAATTCTTAGAATATATGATGTAGAATTATAGGTGAACCTATTAATATTAAGCCACATGTAACAGTAACATAATATAATAAATTATTAAAAAATGAAGTATAATCATACAGGTTTACTTAGAAAAAATAGTAGTTATTAAAATATAAAGAAAAAGGATTTCTTCTTATGTGGAAAAAAAAACATGGAAATGTAACATACACATTTAGCGTAAAAGGGAAACTACCTAAACGATAATATTGTGAGTGCTGCGTTAGTGCGGGCTTTATTATTTATTGTACGGAAAACAGAGCAAACTAACCAAAAGTGTCCGCGGTACGGAAACAGTGGGAGGCAACGCAACAAAATAAAGTGGAATAAAGAAAATAGAACGACGTGTGTCGCCGCACAGGGACCGTAGAGTGTCTTTATAGATAATATATTAATAGTAAACAGAAATCGTGTTTACTCATCCTCGTTTCGTTATCATTTTAAATACATTACGTTGTCATTTAGTATATTTAAAATTTCTTTCCGCACGATCCCATCATTCTATTATCAGCAAAAACAGATTTTATATTTAGACAACGAAAAAGATATCTAAGGTATAATCGATTAAATACGAAAATATAAATCAATTGAAATGTTTTCGAATCGAAATTAGTGCTAACGTAAATTATTCATTTTACAATTAATTTCTACATGTCTGACTATTAACCATAATAAAGATACAGACGTGAAATGTTAGTAACGTTTAAAATAATTCAAGGGCAGCTCCAATGCTTTTCCCGTTAGAGTGAGACAGCAACATAGGAAAAGCAAAGCGTGGCAGGAAAACGGGACAAAAAGGGTAGCGTGTAGTCGCCTCTGCAAACCCCGTGAGGGTTGATGTAGGGAGAAATGTGCGCGGGCGACGCGTAACACAAATATGTGTAATATACAACATTATTGTCTCCACTTTAAATGGTTTTTTATTGTTATAATTAATCTTCGCTTTATCTTTGTAATATTGCGCACGCTAAATCGCTTGCTGCTTTTTTAAAACATTTCTCTCACTCAGCTTCGAGAAAAATATATAAGATTTATACTTTATTTATTTTTTTATCCTACCATTTTATATAATAAATTTATAAAACGGTATCTCCGTTTCTATATTCATTTCTGTAATTTTACAACTAGAATATTTGTATGTAATATTAAATATATTTTTAAATATAAAAACCATTTGTCATAATCACTTCTAAATATAATTAAATTGCTATTTAAATTAATAACCTATGTAATAAATACGTAATAAATTAATAAAAGCTAAGTATGTCTCAGATGTATAATTTACTACTAACCGTGACTTAAGGTTATTTAAATTAATTTAAATTCCATTAACGTTTTTCATGTTTTGTTTTAAAATTATGTCACTATTTTAAATTTCTGTTGTATATTGATATGCTATTAGGTAAAGTAATCAGTCATTTCCAGTATATATCAACGACTCTGAGAATAAAGAGTTTAATTGAAATTTAAACTCTCCTTCCCTCTCCTTGGGGGTGTAATTTCAAGAAACCTTTTCTAGCGGATTACTATAGCAGACACATTACAAAGAATACACCCTCCAAATTTCATGTCTCCAGGACCACGCATTTAAGCTGTGAGTTGATATATAAGTCAATCGTTGAATCTGTCAGTACTTTGTAACTTATATGTATAAATCATGCAGACTGTGTAGGAGCTATTCCAATTATTACCTAAAATAATTGTAATAAGGGTATTTTTTATTGTATTTTACTGCAAATATTATAACAAGAATCACTTTACGAAAAATTGCAATATATATATATATATGTCAGACTTGAATTAAAATGTATACAGGTGTAGAAATAATTTTGTTGTTACATAATATGTTATGGCATTCAAAACTGACCCAACCATAAATTTCCCTTTCCTCATTTCACAAAATTTTGACGTAAGACAAAGCCAAGCCAACCCATTAAAGTTAAAACGTTCATAGCACATATGCAGCGGTAACAATGCGCTCTTTTATTTTCATTCCATTTTTCCATTTCCGCCAAACGAAAGCGACTTTTCAGGGCGACTTTTTTCCAACGGCAAAAGCAGCGAGGAATTGTGGTGAAAATAATAATAAAAGAAAAAACAATGAGCGAAGAGAAACGGAAACAAAAATTTGCTTTGTCATAAATCGTGAAACGCTTCCGGTTCGTTGCTTTAGCACAAAGAAGTTTGTCGGACTTATCGAATTTTTTTGTTTTCCTTGGTTCTAATGAAAATGACAGGTAATTATTTGCGGTCAAATTTTTAATTAATTCTTGTGAATAATATTGAATTCTATTTCCATAATTATGTATATTAATTAAGACACTGTGTAATAGTATATGTAAATAAAGTAGTGGATTTCGGAGGTAATTTTGCTCATTTTATCATTCATTATGTATGACTTTTAAAAAGGAATATATACCAATTGAGCCTTTTTATGGATTTAAATTATGATAGATATTACCAAAATATTTTAAGTTACTTCATAGCAGACGGGTTGGATGGTGTTTTATTTAAATCTATCGTACAAAAAAAACATTTGCATATCATATAAAATTGAACGTGATATATTTAAAAGTACATAAATTTCTCGTACAGTTTAAAAAAAACCTAGTGATAAAAGATTTTAACAGTTTTCTAATTATTTTTTTTCAAACAATGTACAATTGTGTATAAGTTAAAAATAAAAACACAGTTTTATAGCAGTTCGCAGCTAAGCGGAAGCGCTTAAACACATCACTCGACACAAATCCCTAGCGTAGAGATTCCATTAAGAAAATCAAAAAAGGCCTCCTCAGTTCACGGCACGGGACTATTTTCATTTAGCAAAAACAACCCATAAATTGTCACCTTAACGAGATTTCTGTTTTGGCGGATTCGCACCCTCGAACGTTCGCTAACTAGAAGTTCGGTGATGCTTTCAGCGATGGTTGCGTCAGCGGACTTAGCGGATCTCTGTATATTTGGTCTTCTAATTAATTTTGCAAGCAGCTCTATTGGTTATTCGAAGACATCTTTAAAAAACTACTTGTGACTATTTTATGTAGACTGGTAGACGTACAAATTTTATGATGTGAATAACCTGGTTAGAGATTTAATTTGATATGGTAACGGATAAAAACGTCATTGATAAATTGCCTTTTACGTACTTATTTAAACAATGTATTAATTTAACACTAAATTTAGAAACAGTGCATGTATATGGAAATGGTAGTTCATCAATAAGCGGCTGTCCATGAAAGTACAGATTATAATCAGGAATTTTATTCGAATTGCGTAAACGCCAGTAAATACATGCAAATTTTGTTTTTTTTTTCCAAACAATCTAAATAGTCTGCGCAGACGCCGCGCTTTGGCACGCGAGACGGGCGCATGCGTGTCAAGACAGCGGCTAGTGTTGCACCCGCTGGTTATTTATCGCCGCAACGATGAATTACTTTTGTTTATAACATCTCTCGTCCGCAGCTTAAGTAAAAAGCTTATGAATATGTTAGTGCTCTTACTCGCAACTTTAACGAGAAACTGCATATAAATTGTACTGAATTAGGCACACTTTTTCCAAACATGCAAGTAATTGTTCCGTACAAGTTAAATTGCGTTCAGTACTATTGGTGTGAGGTGAAACGACTAATGTCGAATGAGGAATGTATGAATGTGTTTTATAATATTACTTTTTTGACCATAGATCAGAAAGAAAGTTATTTTCCCCATTCGTTACTGATATAAGTAAATAAAATATATTCTTAGTTTATAATTTTTTTTTATGATTATTATAATTTTTTTAGATGGAAAAGGAAAATAAAATATAAACTTTTTTTTCACTTACATTAGAAATTATTATTACACGTTAGTTGTTATACAAAAGTATAAAAACTATCATTGAACAACGAAAGTTGTTAGTTAAAATATTAACTGGAATACACTTCGAGAATATCATAATTAAAGTGCCGTTTCAGTTCGGGTGGCAGTCACGTGATACCGTTGCCCAAATTATCCGGGCATCGTGTCATCTTGTCCCAATCCAATATGGCGCCATAAATCCTCGAAGGGGGAGATGGTAGAGGGGGTACGTCACTCAAACTTTCTCTGTACTCCGTCTTGCCTCTCGTCTTGCAGACTGGGGTGAGTACGGACAGGCACATATAACGTTTTTATTTACTTTCGCCCCGCTCAAACGGACAAACGGTTCGTTTTTTTTTTCTTTCAATCGTCCCTCACACGTGCACACAGACAACTTAAAGTTCACGTTTCGCGCCTTGATAAGTAACGATTAAATGCGATAAAGGAGCTTCAGAACTCGTTACAGTTGTTGCAAAATAAATAAAAGTTCTCATTTATTTTTATGTTCATTTGTGTTAACGTTTTGTGACGTTATTTTGCTAACGCTACGGAGTCGGGCGCGGTGGTGCGCTTCGAGGAATTCTCGGATAGAGTTCGAGCGGCGGGATGAGTAATCTCTTTTGTTTTTCTAAGAACATTCGAGCCGGCCTCTTCGTAACGTCGATCGTAGTCGATTATCGACTTCTTTGCTATGTACGCTATAGAAAGTTGATACAGTTGTGTGTTTATTTAATGTTTATATCTTTGGAAGTAAAGAACGAAAGACTTTACTTAAAGAAATTTAATAACAGGTACAGGTATGAGTATTTTTTCATTACTTAAACTTACATTTGATAATTTGAATTTCGGATATTTTTAGTTTATGTAAACTGTATACTTTTATAACATAATATCAAAAAAAAATACAAATAAAAGTATGTATAATATTTATTATTTATCACACTTATTAAAATAACTAAATGAAATGTATAAAAATAGATTTGTATTTTATATAATGTTTTAAAGGGTTTAAACATATTGCACTACTTTAAGTAGACCGGTAAAAGAACTCGACTAGAAATTGTTTGTTATATGACAAGTTAGAAAACAATTCATAAATAATATATTTATTTTTTATAATTTTCACTGCGTAAATTGACAATAATAATTAAAAAGAATTACTCGTGCGTAAAACAGTTTCCCCGTTTATATATAACAGCCACAAATGAATAGTTTTTGATTTAAAAATAACATTGAATGTAATCATCGTTTTTAATTATAAAAAACTCTACGTTTGTTATAATTATTAGGAGTAACAACTTTAGACAAGAGGATAGTGTATAGACTAGACAAGATGCTGATCTTGTGTGTATGTGGTACGAAGTGTGTGTAATTAAAGTATTGCTGCATAACTTTCATATAAAAAATATAACGAAAAATGTATTTAATTCGAGATTTCTAATAAATATATCATTATTATGGAAATATGAGTTTAATAAACTTAGTAATTGTTATTATTTATTTACAACCTATTTATTTTGTAACCTGTTTATATTGTAACTATAAAGAACGCTTTTGTTTTATATTATTTCAAATAATTACATCTTTAACGGAAATGGAATTGAGTTTGACATAGCAATATTATCTATTTATAATAAAACCGAAATAGAAAACCTACAGCATTATTGTGAACTGGATGTTAATCTATCTAACGATCGATCGGATGAAATTCTGAGATTCATATTGGTTTTGTCATTATGCCCTCAGTAGCTTTTAACTTAGTTTATTCGTGTGTCATGTAAATTAATGCCAGCACACGTATACTGTTGCAACTACATACGCTTCTACATATAAAAATATTTATTTATTCCCAATATTTCCTCCATTAATGATAGTACGACTTCTTAAAAGTTAGAGGTGGATTTGTATACATTTTGCTCTTACCATAGCTTCGTCATATAAAATATGATTTTGCAAAAAGAAAACATTACACATGTTAAATGTCTATAGAAACAAAAGCATTTATAAATTATTGACAGAGCGATTAAATAGCACTTCATAAAAGTTAGCAAGCGAAACTAAACAGGCCGCAAATGGGGAGTGCAACGCATTCGTGACCTAACCGCAAACTGAAAGGCGCGTTAAAACGTAATCGTGCTTCCAGCACACTTATCGGCTAAATTACACCGCCCTTCTTGTGTTTTTGTTTCAATAATTCTAAATGTTTGCGTTTAACATATTTAATAAGTCCGTTCAACATTTTTGTCCTGTAATTATAATAGTTGTTCACGTTACATTCATAGTAATATTGAACGTCTATTCGCATAATAGGTGTCGATATTATTTTACGTATACTCTAGTTAAAATAACATTGTGAAAAGTTAATGGTTTTACTGCCTTTTAATTTTTATGATAGAATTTAATTTTAACCATGGAATGTATGACGCGAAAAACATTGTACATATTCACATTTCAAAATGGCGGTGTCAAGTATAGAAACTAGTGCAAACAACCTTTAATAAATATCGTTAGGTTACATAATTATGCCGTAAAGTTTGCTGTTTGTAATTTAGTTAGTACTTTCATCATAGTCCCGTGTAGCGAAGTTTCAACAGGAGTACACATAATTAAGTTAAAACTGCTGCAACAATCTTATTAAGGTTCGCGTGACCACACACTATGCGGCTGAGGATAAAGTTATCTCGCTATTGGTTTTCAATAAAGTGACCATCCATCACGCCGCCTTAGCTCACCGGGGGGCGACTATATTAGAAAACCTCCATCAGATCTGTATCTTACGCTGTACGGAGTGCGAAAATTATAATTAAATATCAATGTCGGAGGTGCACGTTGGATCGGGTATTTAAGTAGAATAACATAATGACAAGAACACGAGTTTTATTCACACACAAACGAACAAAATTTACTGTTACATTTACGTTGAAACCAATGTAACCAGATTTAAATAATTCCTTTTATTAGATATCGACTTTAAATTATAGTCTTGTACTATGTATTACGTCATGTCATGAAAGCGCAATAAATTGTTTTTATTGATATATTATAATATATCAATAAAAAAAAAACATATCTGTTAAAGTATCCAGTCATAGTTTATGCTTGCATTTGTATAGTTGCGTCACCTCAATACTCCGACAATTATAATAAAACAATGTCAGTAAATAATTCAAGGAAATTTAAAAGTGTTTTTACAGCGCTTTAAATATATTTTTTTAATTACGTTAGACAAAACGAGAATGTACAAACCGTAATTACACTTATAATACCATTCATTACCGACATTGTTTTTTCTGTTAGTAATAGTGAACTGAATAAGTCTTAGCAGAACAAAAATTATTTTTGACAACCCTGCTTTTGTTATAAAATATTTAAAACCAAACCTTAACTCTAAATGTTAAGGAGTTCAAAATTGAATAAGTATCATGGCGTAGTTAGATATTACCCGCTGTGTTTACGAGTATAAAGGCATGAGCGGGATCACGCGGTCGAACGTTTGGGATTTCAGGCTAGTATTAATTATGCAAACAAAACAAGTTTATTGTATCTTCAGACAATGCACGGAACTGTTTGGACATTTTGCGTAACTCTGAACAAAAAGAACCAATTAATAACAAAAGTTGGAATAATTTTGGTGAAGTTTTTAATAAAATATTATACGTACACTTGGAATCTGTCTATAAAATACTTACGAAGTTTGAACGCGAAATAAAAATTGGATCGTTTCTTAAATTAATTTTAAAACATAGTAACCAAAATTTTGGACAATAAGTACAAAATACCTTATCCTGAAACAGGCGGTCATCCGCTTGCTTATTGCCATGCTTGGCTGACTTTGTTTTTTCGGTAATTTATGATCCCACTCAAAATATGACTAGCGCATCATGGGCTACATAAAGACATCACTCAGCAGGACTATTATTGCCTCATTTAGACAATACGAGGGCACTTCCTTAAACCACGACAGCCCATTATTATATGACCTCTACGGAATACCTCACAAGGCTACAATTCCTAGTTTACCAAGAACATAAGAAGGTCCAAGAAAATTGGTGTTAAAAAAATGTTAGGTTTGATTCCCGTGTCCACGCTTTGATTCATTTTTTAAAAAAGGCCGAGGCACAATGTTATCGCGGGTATTGTAAACTTTATGGTTCATGTGATGAGCCGTGATAATTTTTAATAGCTAGTTACATTTTATAAATTATACGTTTAATTAATCCTAATAATTATACATTTATTTTTTGGTATTTGTTATCAAATTATGTTTTAGATATATTGTAAGTTTAGGAAAAAAAAACAAAGTTTTTCTAGATTATTAGAAGTGGTGAGGTTATAGAAAAAATACCTAATATCTCAGATGTCAAAATGTGACTTTGAGTGATTTGTAGCTAAGCTCCGCCTGTCCCGTGTTTCAAACATCACCGCTCGGGGCAGACAGCTGAGCTCTAAGCTTTGCACGGGCGCAACCAACACGCATACACCTGCTCCATTCGCACCCACTAAAATCGCCTACATCTATTTCACACGTCGGATAAGACTCTATCCTATTCTATAAATGGCACTACCTATTGCATGGTATACTTACCTGAGAGCTTTTGTGTAAAAGTTCAACGCTTTTTCCTGTGCAGTTTGTATCTAAAAAGATTCTTGGAGTAGTACATTGTACAATGAATTTTTCGCCGTTGCAATTGCAACCTAACAAAGAGGTTAAATTCATTTTCGTTTAATCCGTAGTGAAAATAGTTTTACTGGATGTTTTTAAAACGTACCTGAAAGCAAAGAGAAAAATTATTTAATAAAAGAGTTTTACAAGTTACAGTAACAACAGTGTATACAAACAATTTTCAATAATGCAATCTCACAATTCCTATCATTTGGGAAAGTGTATAATTAAAATTGGGGTTAATGCTATGATGAACAAATAGGAGTATAAAACGAACCAATTTATGAATCGTGCCACTTAATAGACATAGACATGTGGTCTTTGTGAATGGGCGTTTATGGTCAAACACTTCTTGTAAGGTCTGTAATTGCTTGTTGTTCCAATTGATTTATATATAGTATACATATGTATATCGTGTAGTTTAAATTTATTATAAACAATATTACTATATAAATGTATTGATAAATATTTTAGGGTATTTTTATTTGTCACCTAATTGATTATCACCTTGATTATTAAAAAAAAAAATAATATTGTTTTTATCGAAATGGTTATTATTTATTAAACTATTTTAATCATATTTATTAATTTTCGTTAATAATTTCATTTTTGAAGGATTGATTTCTTTATTGCAATTCAATTTAAAAACAGAATTTTACTTCCTTTATTATTCTGCCAAAAGGTTTCATATTGATCAAGGAAAAAACAATTAAAAATCGTAACAGTCAAAGGACAGATGCCCTGTTCTGTCCGTCCAATCTGTCGTTCAAGTAACCCTCAGTTGATATAAATAGCTTCGCTTTAAGTGGCAAAGAGCGCCGACGCGGGCCCTTCGCCCTTCCTTAGATAACATCGCATTAGCCCGTAGAGGGAAGCGACACCGTTCGCTACTGGTTTTTGTTATATTAATAATTAATGTTAAACAATGTTGACGCCAAAGTGAATCGGTATTAGATGAAAAAACCTCACTAGGATATTCTTATTAAGATTAATTACGTAATATGTACATAGCGTACAATTTTATCTACAAGCAACACTGAAATCGAAACCACAATTATTTTAAACTAAAGTTTTTTTTTAACATTTTTATATGTCACTGCCGTCTATGATTACGAACGTTCTTTGTAAATTTTCTTAAACAAATAAAATTAACCATTTGTTATTGAAAAGCGGGGCAAAATTAAAGCGAATGAGCAAATTTGTCAAGTTCGCAACATTTTGTCAATTGATAATATTTTTATAGACTTAACTATTTAGCAACATTTTATCGTCATCCATCTTGTTCATAGGTGTGGATGAATGTTGGCTTCCTTGATAAATGTCGTGGCTGAGTAAATAGTTCATTGACGTAGATCCAAGCGGAAAGCAACGCGTTGCCGACCTGTGCGGCGTGTACTAATTATATTCATTAACAAACTGTGTCCAAGATAAATAATTAAGCAACTATACAAACACATAAAGCACAGGATGATAGAATGTAATTAATTCAAATTACGGACAAAAAATCTATAATTTATTATTTGATAACTTTTAATTCATATAGTCAAAAATAAAGACAAGAATATTTTGCACTTCTAATTTTCAATTATAATAATAAAACGTGATTATATGCTGCAGAATGTTTAAAAAACCGATTGTTATTATTATTATCTGTAGGGATAAAATTTACTATCAATAATCACTATCAAACCTACACTCTTCAATCTAAGAGCCGACGGTCTCAGCGATTGAACTGAGCGATTTTTTTTTTGCGCCAATTAGCATTGAATCCCGAACTAACCACGGCAACACGCCTGCTGGCAGTTGGTCGAAATAAATTTGCACTCGATTATAACTTCCCTTACTTCGTTTCGAACTAAATTCGAATCTATTTTCATATTTTACTTTTTATAGCTATCATATCACTTGCAGGAATGGAAGCAAACGTCTTTAATTTGGAGTTTTTAATAATTTTAACTTTCTCTTCAGCTTTTAATACCTACACAGTAGTATCTATATAAAAACCTAACACAATCAGTAGAAATAGTGAAATTATGTTCATATATTCATTCTGTTGGGCACAGAGTCGGTGTCCCCGCGGTAATGGCGTTACTATCACCAATCTTTAACTTTTCAATATCTACTTTGCACTGAGAAACAATTTTAATATTTTATGCGAGTCTGCACTGAATGCAAATTGTTATTTTATGCACACATAACAACTTTCACCTCGTTAATAATCGCATGGACTTTAATTAAGTAAATTACATAAAAGTCTTGTAGCTATAGCAATTATATGAACTTTAACGTAATCAGTTAAGTACCTATAGTGCGGCTAGAGATGCCTGGAATATTGTAGTTTCAGACTAATTAAATAGTTAATGCGATGAGTTAATATTTAATAACCGTGTTGCTGACGTTGATAATTTTCTAAGATAACTCGTAAGAACGCCTACTTGCTACCTGACTTCAAAGTACTTTAAGACTTGTGAACAAGCATTTTTATAATGCTAAGCCTTATTTACGTTGATACACAGAATGGCAGTATCGAAAAGCAATATCGGGATTCCTTTTAAATCGATTCAACTACACTTAACATTTACGATTCTTTTATAGAAAGACCATAGAGATCCAATATCTATAATAAGGTCGGAATCGAGCTTATAACGTATTCCCATCACAAAACGTTCAGTTCGGGGGTCTTATTCCGTAGCTTTTAAATCCACTAATACATTTCGAGCTCAGTGTCGACATCGGGCAAAAATCAGGACGGGTATTGCCGCCCTGCATAGCAAGCAGGGGGCTTGAGAAGAAGAGCTCCTTGCCCGCAAGATAAGTTTTGAAGACTTTTATATTCATGCACATGTTTCTATTTATTTTTAAATTCAACAACAAAAAATATTTCGCCCGTGTATTCAAGAAAACACTCAACACGATTATATATTTTTGTTATAAGAGACAAAAAACATAATAACCTTTTACCTTCAATAAATAATAGGCATTAATAAGGTAGTTTTTCCAATATGAGAATTTTTTAGCGTTCAATGTCAACAAATAGATACTTAAAAACACAGTAAGCCTTTAAAATAGAGTAGAAGGCTCACAGGACATTGTCGGTGAATTATATTCGGTGAGTTTGAGTTTCGACAGAGTAGTGGTATTATGCGTGGTTCCAATTTAATTATCACGTTTTAAAAAAGACAAACTATCTAAAGCTCAGTATAGTTATAAAAGTAAAATTTAAAGTAATTATCATATAAACAGTATGAAACAAAATAAATATACAATCAACATAAATCAATAAAGGTATGTGTAATGGATATATAATAAAAAAGGTATAGACCCACGTTGAGCCTTAACAGATGCTACACTCGCTACATAAAGGTGCGATGTAGCAAATGCTTTGTTTGTTTAACCTGTTCGGATTGAAAGTCGCCAAACCTTTATTTAGCAACAATTTAAAGTAATGTTAGTTCGCTATAAGAATTTCTGTGTTTAAGTCACGCGATGTTCAACGGCTTGTATACACAAAACGGGAAGATGCACTAGATACGACCACAGGTTTCTAATTGGCACCAATGAATATAAATAAACTTTGCAACTCATTTGAACCTCCTTGCTTTGTTTTAATGGAACTTTATTTGAAAAGTAGGTATTAGTTGAAACACTTTTAATATAGAAGCTTTAAAAACCACTAGGGTTTTCTATTACCTCACATTTTAAAGAATGCTATGACCTAAAAATGTAATGGTCAACTTAAAGTATAATGGGAATATTAAACTTAAAAATTATTTTACATTTAATTATTAATAACGTAGCTTAAAATTCTTCATATTATAAAAGGGTTTTAGTGAGGCAAAAATCTATGAAAATCTAATACTTTTACTGGTTAAAATCCTTCAAATATTTTCTATATAACATTATTTTAAGAAAATTTGAAAATTTTATATTATAGGCTTGAAAATCACTTGTCATTCATATTTATTGTTTACATATGTCTATTGTTTACGTATATCAAATTTGAACCTTGTTAAAATCTGAAGCACGGGAATTCCCCACTCGAAGCGGGGTCGTTAAATTCAACTTTACGACGCACTCGCTCATCTACAACCACCGACCGTTTAAGGAGCCGTTACACTAATCCTAATTGGCATATTGAAATTATAGAGCCATAATACTTGATTTACGACTGTGTCGGACAAAACACTAGCATTTTTCAAGTAGTTTGTTGAGTGGTGTGGTTTTATTATATCGATCAAGCCGATTACCGATTGTTATTTTTACCCTTTTACGGTTTAGAATTCATTCAAGTATTCCTCAAGTAACCTTTAGTTACATTCTGTTCATCAAAATTACCTCTCTGTTATTTCTTTATAGAAATTATTTCGCATTTTATGTACGCTAAAGAGATAGGCTGTATAAATAACAAGAGTGACGTTAATATACATATTTTATTTTAAGCTTAATATTTTAAGGTATACTATTTGAGGGAAGGCACACGTAAAGTTTATTATGAGTGCTCTTAAGCATTGTAATGCCGGTGAAGATAATTTTAATAATATTAAGGTAAATAAATGCACTATAAGATATTCGTTCCTCCTTCTTATAAATATAATGTGGGAGTTGATAAAGAAGTTTATAATTTTCTGTACTTAATTGATACTTTCGCCTTTAAACTTATAATTACATAAAATCTTGTGCTTTAACATAAGAAATTAACTTGAACTTTGATGTATTACAAGTTTTAACATTAATTTTAAAGTCTGTAAGCAATTAACAAAGTAATTAACGCCAATTAAATTCTATTTGCACATTAAACACTAATTTTATTAAAGCTGAAGTTCATGCCAAATTAAAAGCAAAAACTCGTTAAATAATTTCATATTATGCAATTTTATTTACATAATGTACAAGTGTAAATTACTGTAATTTAAAATTGATTTTCTCTAGGTTTTATAGAACACGCATGGACTTGTCCTTGCTAAACCTAAATCAATAAATGTTCATAGATCTTACACATAATTAATTATTATCAAGATGATATTCGATAACTGAGTGAACGAATTTACATATCATTTACAAAATGTGAGTCGATTCAAATTTGTTTAGCGCTTTGACGAAGAGTAATTTGTAGCTAACATTCAAATCCGAAACCGTGTGAATAATTCGCGTGCGAATAATGTAGGTAGCGTTACAAAAGCTGACATTTTTTTCAATTTGCAATTTTCCACTATTTCCATATTTGCGTGGTTCACGCGTGCAATATCACTTTCATGTTTTCGCTTCCCTCACTACCAGCCGCGTAAATTCGAAATGCCTGATTCTGGCGTACACCAGTATTTTAATTACTCGTTTTGAGAATGATTTATAACACGCTCATGCACAAATGGCACTTCCATTGTTATGATCATTCCCCTGATTTTTATAGGTATTCACCGGAATTTCCTATTTTTTTTGTATATCTTTCTATCCAAACAGTTTCAATAAAATAAGTACATTAAAACCTGAAACATACTTAGTACTTAACTGCCTCTTATTACTTAAATCCCAAAACCTACTACTAGAACTTTTAATTACTACTACTACAATCTACTTATGATTTTAAACAATTGATCATCTACACTCACTGCTGGACATATGTTCTCACTAAGGAACTCGCCATAGATTAAAAAACATAATTTTAAAATAATAGTCGAAGGCAGCTACATTTCATAAAGAAAATAAACAATACCCTGTAGTGTTTCATTCTGTTTCACTTCGGAAGATAATTGAACGATAAGTAACGCTTTATTTATGATATTTTAACTATTTATCATTTTATTTAATAAAAAACTTTACACTATAGACGAAATTCGTGTTGATTCATTTCAGTAATTGCGTGTGAAATTGTTGTTGTTTCGAAAGGGTTACCTAGCACGGAACTCGTTAAGAAATTTATGAAGTTTAGACACGATCGCGGAGGAAATTGAACTGGATAACAAAAATAAGACGGAGCTAACCGGGTCACGGATCTTGTCACTTTAAGAACATGTAGGGGAATTTTAACGACTGTCTAAAATGACTATGTGATTTACATTCCCCATTCAACTATCAAACAATAATTATAGATTCATTTATTCAAGAAGAATGGAGTTAAACTGATAACCATTATAACAGTTTCTTTTTAATTTGTAATCTTTTATATGATAATAGTAGTGTCAATAACATTGTAGCGCAAATAATTAAAAGGAATAAAAGCAAACGTGTAATATGCAATATATATTGCTTATTTCTTTCCAATTATTGTTCGGTTTATTTATCGACCGTGATATTTATTACTGAAAGAAATTTCATTATTTTTTTCTATAAGTAGGTTTGCTTTCTTTGTAGATGTTAATCATCTAACAACAATACATTGTTAATAATTAAAACGACTATAAAATGTAACAAAATTTTAATAGATATAGGAGCACTTCATTTTAATTTAGATAGATATTACTAATCTATCTTTACAAAAGATATTACATTTTCAAATAATTAATATATAATGAGGTGTTATGAAATTATTTAGTAACGAAATAAAATGTGATTTTCATCTGTTGATAAAATTTGGGAATCAATCTCAGATCAGTGAAACTCTTTCATTGTGTGCTTCGTAATTTTTACAAAGCGTAATACATTTTATATAGTTGATAGATGTCGTAATATTAATTATTGCCTCACCTAATATTATAGTAAGATTTCAGGAATCAGATACAACAAAAATGTATTACATATAAAGCGTTATGTACAACTTTATATACTTAAGAATTTATTGTTGTATGTGTGCAAAATTGTTCGTTTTCAGTAATTAATAACAGCTCGCTTTCACCGACCACCCCACAACAAAAGCGGGTAATGCCTTAAGCGCATACACAAGCTTTGTTCACGTAAATACCATCACAAAAAATTATATAAAAGATCTCTTGCGCAAGTCCATTCACGTACCCACATCATTGTTACCGTTTTGGGATCTTTCGTAATGCAATTTCCCGTTAGGCCCACGCAACAGTACGTTCAAAACTTGTCCAATTTCTTTTCATCTATTTAGACAAAGAACCGAATTTTGAGTTATGATATACTTTGTTGTTTTTTGACTAACAACGGACATTTTTTCATAAGCGTTATAAACTTTTAAAACATTAAAAAGATGCGTCTATTGTTTATTTCTATTTTTAGCAATAGACAAAATTAATACAAAAGATTTTAGTACTTAAAGTTAATCGAAAAAGTGTATTTAAAAAATAAACCTTATTTAGGAACGAACGGCGAAGAATCTCATTAGTTTTGCATGCATGATAGCGAGTACGTTTCCATTTTTTTCTTTGACGTGATATTCTCATGGGTGTGTATACCTGCAGGTAGTCATTAAACTGCAGATTAGGTGTGTGAGAATTTGTGCATTTTATACATTAAGCTGAAATAGTGATGTCCGCATTAAAATAACCATGGAACGAAATTTATTGCCAAATAAAAAAAAAGATTGCTTCCGCTTGTCACGTTTTATGTCGGAGCAGCAACGGGTTATGTTAATAGGACCTTGATTTCGTTATACCGAGAGTAAAACCAAAGTCGATCGAACAATTTATTGACTCACAACTGGTTAAGTAAAGCGCTAACGCGAACCCAAATACAATGCAATTAATCAAACTTTCGGCGCGTAAACGTTTTGCGTATTCGTCGGCTGCTAAGTTTCAATGCATTCAAAACAATCGAGAAGCATTCGATTTACGATCGGCATTCGTAAGTGCTATATTTAAGTTGTTAGGCTCGGGACAAACAATTTGCGGATTGCGAGCGCAGAAGTCTCGTCGCTCTGTTCTCTACCTATCTTGATTTAATGCGTACAATGGTGCTAAATCATACCCTATTGTGTCTTTTGTAGGGAAATATGCATATTTGCATCTGTAAATGAAAGTAGCGCGTACGAATAGGACTGTTAAAGCTGCCTTCGAAATAATAAATTATATGTTAAGTTTATGTTTTAATACGGTTAGAACGGTTGTTTGGTTTCCGATACAGATTCATTTGTTTTCTTAGAATTCATATAAGTTATGCGACGGCTTAGTTTGAAATTTTGATCGCCATATTTTACGAGTATATTAGAACTTACCAGTAAACACTCGCGGTAAACAATCGGTACGAACTGCGATCACGTCGACTTAAACTACAATCACATTGAATTACATACAAACTGACCCTGTATTACGTGTGTCTACGCTACCGTTATACAAACTTTGTACTTTTAAAAAATACTAAACTACCGTAACTTTTGTACTAGGAGAATGAAATGAAAAACTAATTGTGGCTAATTTCACACGTCAATGTAATGGTCCAAGTAGGAGGACGATTTGTCGAACTTATTCAGTTTCGCGCGTGGTGGATCACGGGGCCTAGAGAGTCGGGTTCAGAGCGCGTGTCGTGAGTGGGACGGCATCGCGGCGGGCGGCGGGCGGCGACTGGGCGGGCGGCGCGTCGGCCGCGCGCGGCGCACTGCCGCCGCCGCCGCCGCGACGCCGCCCCGCGCACCCCCTGCACTACACCCGCGACGCCCACTCGCTTTTGGAGAACTTTCTTACGCCCAGCGACCCTTGGTCAGGGTTTCTAATATAAATCCATCAGAAATATCAAAATATCATAAGGAAACATAGAAAGGCAACAATTCGAATATTACCTAATGCTTACTGAACGTGTGTGAGTGCCATGTTACTGATGACGATGTTGAGGACAGGGCGGAGTGAAAATGAAAAATAAGGAAAGTTGATACTATCACAAAATGCGATATATAGCCAGGAAGAGATGATTTTCAATAGGTATCTATTGCTCAGCGAAAATCATTGATGATGTCCTGCCACTAACGCGCCCACTTGTATTTTCTAACGTCCTCAAAATCTGATTACATCTTATTACATAAAGAACTTTATCAATGTAACAACTATTTGAGAGCTTTAATTGTAATAATCATCGTAGGCACCCAGAAGTTATGAACAGTCCTTCATGAACTTGTCTTTGCATTTGTGTTATGCATACCTCTACATTATTTATGATACAACTACGACGCCTTGGACGTATCGGTCTCACGAGAGGTATTTTTATTTCTTCGTGTAGAATTGTTTCAATTCGACTTTCGTGGATATTAACGTATTATTTTAAAAGATACTTAATACATACTGTAAAATGTTTTTCACCGACAACACACATTAACCAGTTTCCTCAATACGTCATCAAAACGAACAAAAGTGACTGAAATAGTTACCAGCTGCTTAGATGATCAGGCAACAGATCCTTGAATGTGATGATATTACAAATTAATTCCGTTAAGCCTTCTTCCATTCATTATCTAGTTTCGTCCATTAGCGTTGTTATGGTGCAAAATACTCTCAGTGGTTTTTGATAAACAAAGGATTTTTGTGTAAAAAACTTTTATTTATAGTGTTAACTGTAAATATATTTAATTCGCGTTTAATTTAATCGAATGATTGATAGCACTTCCGCTTTAACGCGTTTTGAATTGGAAATATTTAATTTGAATGAAAAAATAAAATGTAATTAAAATAAACGACTATCTTGATTGATTTGCTATTTTTTGCGTACTATAAAATAATGCATTTAAATTTTATTAACTTTCAATAATGTAAAGTTTTTCAATTTGTCCAACATTTGCGAAGGATTTTACATGAATTAAATACATTAGCCGAATTGGGTTAGCGAGAAGTCTCGAGAAAACCAATCCAATCCATTAGAAGTAAATTAACGAATATGTAACTTTATTTTTTAACAGAAAACTAAGTAAATGTTAGAAATGCGTATAGCGATTGCCCCCACAACTTAAGTGGCGACCGGATTACAACGGACCGGTATTTTTAGTCGAGTCCTTGGCATTATTTGGCATTAAGGCCGGAAAACTATAACATATTTTCGAAATAACAAATTTAAATGTGTGAAACACCGGCAGCTAACTATAAACATAATTTACACATTTAGGACATTTTTCCTCGAGTTGCTAAAATTGGTATTATGTTAACAAACTAGTATTTACAAATTGCTTTCCTGTTTTTTTTTTATCACAGACAAATTTTAATCTGTCGGTTAGCTATACCTACCACAATTATACTTAAAATGTTTACAAAGGTTCACATCTCCTATATATTGGAGATAGCGGCAGAAATAGGCGCTGCGATGATACCTGGATTGTTTTCAAGGTAAAATCTTACATTAAAATTCCTCCATTGCAAGTGCAACGAAATAGTTATGTCGGACTTTTACTGGCTAAAATCCCACGGTGTTCTTAGTCTACGCTATTGAACGAAACAACGCGAACCCATTCGCACACTACCGTAGACAGTAGTACCTTCCTAGACAGTCTATGGCAGCCTAAACCTTCCTCTAATATTTTTGGAGTAATTTAATAGTAATAATACATGTCATTATCTACAGTTTTTAATCAAAGCTAACATCAATAAAACCACTATGAATACGGCCACCTACAGTGAGCTCACAAAGGACCCCTCTAATCGGGTCTCGCTCTCCCCACCCCTGCGTGCACCCCCGGAAAAGCGTGACGGCCCACAAATATAATTTAGGTAAAACTTTCCCTCGATGGTTATGAATGCCTACTGTTTTCGAGTGCATTAACTAAGAACAAGTTTCGTGTACGCTCGAAATGATCACGCCTTAAAGTTAAGCAAGGAAACGGGATCGCGGATAAATAATTATCGCACATCCCAATGCTTATCTACTTGAACTGAAATTGTTGTATTAGTGCATTACAATATATACTTCGCTTAAATGATTATAGAGACAACTACATTATAGTTTAGAGATTATAATTTGAATATAAGTACTATAAATTAAATATAATAATAAGTCACATTGAATAATTACGCTATTTTCTTTGTCATCCCCACGTAATTAATTATACCGCTGCCAGCTAGATCGATACAAATCCATCGCACATAATGGATTCAGACTCTACACAACGTTCATAACCGTACGCCACTGGCCGACGTTTCGTTGCTCGAAAAATCGCGACACTCTTTTTAATTTATTTCGTCCACAAAAAGCGTTTTGCTGTTTTATTTCCATTTCAACGGCGACTTGCGCTGTAGCGGGATCTCTATTTTTATTTATTCCGCTCGCCATTTTTTTTTGTTCCTCTTTTCAATTCGGCCCCGATCGACGCGGGCCCAAGCGGAACGTAGACGGATCTCATTTTAAATTGAATTCGTCTCCTCTTTGCATTTCTCCTTGGCGCTGCTACGTAACAATTCTAATTGGAGATATTTGCATGTGATCCCCTATTGTTTGGTTTAATTGAAACGTTCGTTATGATAAAACTGGTACAGTGAACAAACGTTTGCGTCTACATACATCTATTTAACTTAAAAAGAATGCTTTTATTTTTCTCAATATTTTTCTTATTTATTTTACGCTTTGTAACTAGTTTCATTCCCACATAATACTTCTTAGCATAATAGTTAATGTGTGTACAACATAAGTAATTGAAGTAGCTTTTAATACTTTTTTCACATAGCGGTCGAATTACTACTACGTAATGACAAATTATCGTAATTAAATTAGGTTCATTATCTTGAAAACGTATTAACCAACTAAATGACGAGTTATCGCGTTAGATAACAGATTTTCAATTCTTGTAAAATTTGTTTACGAGTTAAATTTAACCAGATATGAAATGATATGTTGTATTATACGAAAGAAATATCATGCCTAAAGAATAAGGACGCGTTTAATTTTATCTTGATCGTATGTTCGATAACCAGTGAAATAAGTTAGAAAACGCTATAAAGTGGCGTAACTGGTTATGTTTTATTGGTTTGTTCATGTCTGTATAAGCAATGTGGACGCAGCGAAAATTAGAATACGAGCATAATAAAAAGCATACATTAGAGACAATAAAAATGGTGTTAAATATTTATACAAATTAATTCTTATTTTTAAACTTTATATGTAATTTAAATTGTTTTATAGAAAAAGTAGGGCTACTTAGCAATATCTAAAAAAATATGAAAAGTATGATATAAATATTTAAAAAAAATAAGATAGTAAAGACAGGCGAAATCAATAATGCTTATTGATTAATTTTGATTAAACTAAAATATTTATATTTGATAACAAAGCTACTTTTACAATTACAAATTATATTTATATTTTGTGCAATCGTCTCAATATCACGAAAATAGTGATCGAAATGAACTGCAGGCTGATGTTGGACTAATGAATATGTATGCGGGCAGGTGGGCAAGCAACATGATTAAGTAGGTGCCACCAACGATTTTTGTACCGAACACAACATCGATAGAATATGTATCGATATACGCGTTGGGGTTTTTTGTATTGGTAATATTGGTTATTCGATTCACATAAATTTACAAATGTGTCATCATGATCGTTGATATTATTTACGGTGTAATTGCAATAAGTAATTGCCATGTTTCCTGCTCCAAAGTCTTGTAAAAAACTCAATAGCATTTTGCGTCCATCTTGAAATTAAGTTAATGTGTTGTTATTATTATGTTAATTGCATAATAATTATCATGAAACATTCATTGCTTTTGTACATAATAGCATTATTACCAATAAAGTTTTTGTTATAATTTACGTACCGAACTTTACGATTTACATCTTTTATGTTTTTTTTTTCATGTAAAAATAGAGAACGTCAATAATTTTTCTTCAAGATTCTATATAAAATGATATTAAATTTATAAAAGATAAAAACTACAAGCGTACTGTGTTATTCTCAAAACAGTACCGTACAACTCTAATGACGACACAAAAGTATCAATAAATCTATCGAATCATTCCCCTGTCGACGGCATTATAAATTGTTCACAATCAATTACAGGCTTGCCTAATGCTTGGTGGAAGACAATGCTCTTAACAAATAGCTACTTATCCGACAGACGTGATGTTTGTCTGTAACTGCCTGATAGGCAAATGTAACAACTAATGATAAACAATTTTTATAAATTAATTTAAAAGCAATAAATCTGAGTCACATTTCCGTATATTATATAATAACCTGAAAAATTAAAAATTGTAAATACAAAACGTCTTCAATCCATAAATTTTATTTGGCTACCCGTATTTTTTTCATTATCAGATTTAAATAAAAAGAAAGATTTTCTTATTAATTAAAGCAGATAATTTAAAATTCCAAAAATGTTTTTAACAAAATTGTTCAATACGAAATTAAAATTAGAATATAATTCAGCAAGATAAGCAAATTTCTTCAAGTATCGAAATATTTGGTGCTCTTGTATTTTTTACAAAACTGAGAGGATAATTAATCATAGTTATCGAATAAAACATGAAGAGCGTTTCTCTTAAGACCTTAACAAGAGCTTATTATCTATTAACTAAAATTAATTATTCGATTAATTTGTGAAATGTTTCTCTTTTATAACCAGAGAGCTCACGGATCAACGGATCCGTGGGCCAGTTTCGATGAAGCTGTAATAGTTCTCAAAAAGACTAACAGCGCAAACTTCACCGAACCCATTAGCAGCAGCAGCAGCAGCAGTCTTTTATTACGTCTTTTATAACAATGAAGTCGTAGTTACTTATTTATTTACACAACAATACTGGCAGGTCGCATCTTCCTGTTACGACATTATTTCTATTTAGCTTAAAAATTTATTTCAGTGCAACGCTTTTTAAACCCCAAGTATTTGATATTGCATTCAAGCTCTTGAATACAGAAATAGGCACTGGGATTGTAAGTATAAAGGACACCGGCCCCAATCATGAAACAAAATACAAGTAAACATATAACAGATTCTTTGAGACTTATTTCAACTGCTAGTTAACACATTCTTCAAATCAGATACAAATTTGTAATTTTGAAAACACATATTTCCTATCCTTTTTATTTATATCTTTTTTAGAGCAAAATTAAATCACATGTAACTTGGAATTAATTTGTGACTTTCAAGATAGTCACAAATTAATTCAAAATTTAAGAAGCCAATTATTTAAGCAAATAAGTTCTACTTTACCGTAGAAAGGATTAAAAAAAAAACAGACACCGTTAATTAGCGAAACATTAGTTTTAAGATATCCTAATAGTATTAGGAGAATTAATTATGAATCGAAGATTTCACTCGTAAAACATTGAAACTAGTTTACTTCATTAACATCGGCTTCCACATATGGATATCGTCGCGTTCCCACGATGGAACCGACGAATTATTGTGAAATATTAAAATATTAAAAGTAAATCGTCAGTCATTAGTTTCGTAGACTGCCGTAAAAAAAATACGTAGGTTATACGTGCAGCTATAACAACGTTCTTCAAGAGCGAAGCGATACCGTATGTGCACATTCGTAGTTATAAGTGCTGGTTAGGACGTTGTGGTTTATATCTACAACATACTAACATTTCATCTAAATATAACATCATTTTCAAATGACAATAGTATTGAATTGGGTATTTAATTTCCCAGAATATTTTGGCTTTCTTAAGTCTGACTACTAGAATACAAGAGTGCTGTTATGCCGGCAGATTGATAATGTAAAATTAGTAGCATTAATATCAACCAAGGTCCTCTATAAATATGGACACAAAATCGAGCTGGAGACCTTTCGCATTACAAAGCCAGAGAGTTTGCCTCTGCGCTACAGAGGTTTTAGGGAATTAATTAGAGAATTAAATGTGATTTAGAGTGACAATCGTTAATAATAGTAAAAACCTACACGTTATTTTCCTTGTAAAATGCATTAATATATTAAGCAACAGGTCTAGATGCTGGTTTCGAGAAGTGATGCGTTCCAAGTCCGGTAGTTACACAAATTTACATTAATTACAATAACCAGATGTGTCTTGCATTACCGTTTCCTATCATTGAGGGAATATGAAAAATATGGGATATAAATGCTTAATAAAGAACTTTTGAATTGTTTGTAACAAACAGTGCAAAGAAATCATAAAGTTAGGCATCTGCTATCCATGAAAAGAAAGTTATTTGGGAACGGACATGAAAATTTCTTATTTCTGATATTTCATTTGAGATTACTTAAATAGACTAGGATTTATGGAGAGACGAAGTGCTATTTCCGATGGTCGAATTCGAGTCGAGATTTATTCGAATTTGTAACATAAACAGCAACAAAAGCTCAAAGAGGTTTTAATTGGATTATTAACTTATAGATCGCTTTTGTCAAACGGCAATTTAGTTTCGAATTAAATAAATGAATGGTGAAATAGCGTGATTTAAAGATTATTGATTTTCCTTAACAACTTACATTGTTTACATCGAAACGATAATTTTTACCGTCAGTTATTCATGAAACGAAATTTAAAACACACCATAAGTATTTAGCTTTTATTCGCAGGTACATACAATATGCCACTCGAAGGAAATCCTTGAGGAAGGCCCAGACGTGGCCGACGTAAATCTTTTGCTTCTTTTTGGCCCGGAAGAAGTGCAAAGGAGCGAAAACTAACGCATAAAAGAAATAGTTTCAATTCTGATTAAAGTGAGGTAATTGTTTTTAAGTGTAGTACTTAAATTCAATGGTATTACAGTTATAAAATTGCAATGTTTTATTAATTACATTTTTATCATTTAAAGTATATACTTACTATTTCGTTTCATGAAGATGTTGATATTGAATCAAAAATCCTTAACAACAAAATGTTAACTATGGCATTAACATTATAACTAACTATCTTCTTACTTGCGTTAATGTTTTCTTTTTACATTGTAAACCTCTAATACATTAACATAAATATACAATGTTAGCAGTCACATAAATAGATCAGTCGCTACTAAACTTTTAAAAACGTCTGAGTTCCTGGTGTCACAAATCTCAAAAGACTTGTCAGAAACAATACTAAGGGATCGTTTAAAATAAAATAAATTCAGGAGTCACATAAAGCTTTCGACACTTCCCGACATTCACAGAATCCTACTCGTGGTGTAAATCACAAAGTTTAGAAAAAAAAGCGATGAAATAAAGAGCTTACGTGAAAGTTCAAAAATATCAGTCGTGAATATAATTATGAGAGCGAACACCCGCTGGTTTCCGGCCATTGAGATACCTTACTATTGTATACTCGTAAATATTTGTAGACCTGTGCCGTTTAAAACTCGATCTAGGTTTTCCTTGTCGATGTTGATGCTACCAACATTATCATTGCGTAATTAACGAAATTATTTCTCAAATGGTCATTTGATATACTCTTATCTGATTAGTAAGCTTAATACAATGTAATTAATCGAATGCATCATTTAATCATAGAGCGTTTCCTACTAATATTATTTAAGCTTAACGACTTCCTCTACTAATTTTTCACGTCAACATTACATACTTAAACACAAGTTAACAGTCAACTATGTACATTTTTACAGTCCAAGCATGAGTACCGTGCCTGTGAACGAAAGTAATTAATTACTTGTATTTGTAAAGGAATAATATTTTAAATTTTCACTAGAACCCGTAGTAACGGTATAAAGTGAAGGATTTTATAGTTATAAATAAAAGATAGAGTCGAAAGTCGTACCTGCGGAGCGACTCCTGTCTGTGAATTGCAAATACCATTTTCTAACCATAGGAGATAAAGAATGACTTTAGCACCAAAGTCGAAGACGCATCCAAAGGTTTTCTGGAATTTATTCTCTTTAGATGTTTTTTTTTTACATTGACATCGTTAAAAAGCTGTAACTGTTTGTACAGTTCTTATGACCACTCAGAAAAAGGTTAATGAATATATCAAAATAAAAGCTTAATAGGATAATTGGGCAATAGTGTTATTTTTTCTCTTTCCCCGGGTATGAATCTTAACAATAGTTCTTATAACCGTACGATTCTTATCACCGGTGAAGTAATTAAAATGGTAATTAAAATAAGTAGGAAACGAACCCAAAACCGGCTGTAAAACGTAGGCGCGAGTGCGGCCACAACACGATCATAAATTTTTTTACGCCCTCACAGGTTAACTTGCGCAACACAGAGAGAGACTGCTTCATTTTATGCTTTTAATTGAAATACGTAAACTTGTGTAATATTGAGGATTTACGCATATTTGAATGTATCCAATCGATTATAATTTATGATTTTTTCTAATTCATGGAGCTGTTGTAAATTTTTCTTTATTAATTTTATTTTCAACCGACTATTTCGTAAAAAAAAACTATATTGTTATGACTACGTTATTAGATATTTAATACACTAATACATAATGATACTCTTTTGATATTGCCAAATATCTTTAAATAAAACCAAAGTTTTGTTCAGGTTCTATTATGCTCAATATTTTCTTTTACTAATTACTCTATGTCAGCGTTCGTTACAAACGTTATAACGTGTACTGAATTGTTACTAAATTTTATGTGAGAGTAATTATGAAGCTCCGATTTCGATCTAAAACGATTTTAAAAATTTATAGATTAATTAGTTTACATACGACACATATATATTTGATTAAAAACGAAATATTTTCAACAAATTTATTTTATTAATAGGTGGCTTACAGAAAATATGAGAAATATAGAGAAGCAAAGTTAATACTTATTACGAGTATAATTTTAATATTGAAACTGAATATAAATGGAGAATAATTTTCAGTTTTAAATCATCTCAATTAATTAAATTAAAAATATTAGTACAGCCCTGACAAACTTCAACTTTAGAGATAGAAAAAAGTTTCTTCCTTTACAAAGCTCTGGAGATAAAATTAAAAAGACGACAAACAAACAAAAAGTTTATACGAGTTTTTAAAATCCGAGCGATTTTAAACCATTTGCTAAAAGCTTCGCGAGTTTCCCCCCTTAAGAAAAAATACGGGAGCCCGGAGGACGTTAAAAGCAATAGACTTTAGGTTCCTTGAGACTAAAGTTAAATATCCATTTAAATCTTCGACGCCGAGAGAACGTCCCCAGGGAACTCAGCGTTGCAGCGTTAGAAAGCGCTTGTGAGAATGAAAATGAAAAACTAGCGCAATTGTAAAAATACGTTTATATTC
The DNA here is from genome assembly GCA_018245475.1 of Pharmacophagus antenor. Classification (NCBI taxonomy): domain Eukaryota; kingdom Metazoa; phylum Arthropoda; class Insecta; order Lepidoptera; family Papilionidae; genus Pharmacophagus; species Pharmacophagus antenor. The sequence continues at coordinate 12,727 of DWQX01000183.1, read as the reverse complement.
GTTAATGTAAGCATTTACATGTGATTTTTTTATACAATTTATTTTCAGACGTGGTTTTTAATTGGAATAAAAGCGATGATTCTATTACATCCCCTAATAAGAAAATTTATACTTTCGATGTTTTAAATATTACTAATGAATTTAGTTTAAATACGAATTGATTTCTTATGATTCTTTATAATAAAAAATACTTAATTGAATTTTAATTATGTCATAAAACTTTCTTCTTTATACGGAATCAAGTCAACAATGCAAGTTGGTAAATCGAGTGGAAAGTGCAAAGCGCAACGTTGAATAATCAAGCGTCACAAGAAAGCGCATCAAGCGACACCTCGCTATACTTATACCTAGTACATAGCTCCGTCGACGACGGCACTAAATCAATACGAGCCATCACGCCCTCCCCCTACACCAAAACCCACCCCCGCGAGCTTCAAGCCGCTTTCCCGCCGAAAGCACCACCCTTGAAAACCTCGCGAGCTGAGCTCCTACTTCTGTTCGGCTTTGTGGAGGTATAGCGCGAGCGAGACGTCTTGGGATTTGTTGCGAACTCACCAATTGACAGCTTGTAATTTGAGAGCGCATTACATTACGGCTAAAATGCGAAATTGGATGAACTTATTATGAATTTAATGTTTATCCAATTTTGCATTTTGTAATATTACCTATACAACAAATATTAAAAGTTCAATGAGTTCTTTCCCTTTCTACAACACCCGAAACACATCAGTAAAACAAAATTATAAATAAAACGTCATTCGTATTGACCCACACGTATCATGATATATGTAGATCAGTCATATTTTTCAGCATATATGTATCTAATATATATTTTTTTAATTATTAATGCTTTAATGAAAAATAAATTTATAATATAATCTATATACATATATTTTATGTACCAATTACACGGTTGGAAACATAATTTATTTATTAATATTTTTGATAAACAAATTTTCAATCATGCAATTTAATTGTTTCTTTGTATCGTTTCATTTTATGATAAATATGTAATTTTTTTTCGTATTAAAAAAGTATAAAAAATTACTTTATCACTTCGACCATAACACGGAGTGGATAATTTGATAAAGAATTAACTTTGTTTAATCCTACTATAATTATCCGTAATGTTTCTACTAAACGACTGTATAAATCAAACATGCGACGCTATTGTTCGATTCGTGTTAGATTGATAAGGTATTCATGAGTGTGAACGAGATAGATAGCCATCCAGTGCTTTCTATTCACAATTGATTATAGACTCGATGTAAAATTCAGCGGGTATTTCTTTACTAGTGTAAATGTCACTTACAAATCAGTTTGTAATTTATTTTTTACGTGTATAGAACTAATTTGGAATATAATAAAGTAAATCAATCAAGACCTTCTACAAAATAATTTCTATTAACAAATATTTTAATTATTATGAACGTATTGAAAGTTTTGGCAGGTATATTTTGCAAAGGGAAAAACAGGAGTATTATTTGTATTATTTTGCATAAAATGTAACAAATAAAATTATTTTTTGTTTTAAAAATAGTGAATATTTTTATTTATTTATTAAGATATTTCATTTTGATAAATAAAACTACCTATAACTTCATCTGGTTAGTCTTTCCGTATTTTACTTTTAGATTGATGATGATACCTGGAATAAATTTCAGAAAATATTACTATGTTTAATACACACCAATTAATTTTTTTACACGACGTAAGTAAAAAGAAAAAAAATATTATAAAATGTCTTACATGAACTAATAAGTAAATAATTAGTGCAATTGATTATTTTTTTTATTAGGATAGTTTTACAATCACGCAATAAATATTGTTTAAACTTGCTTTAAAACTTTCCCTATCATAGATATCAAAATCTAAAGCGTTAAATTGGCTCTCTCTATTGACTGTTGGATAACGCTTAACAACAATGAATCCGCCCTTTTCACCTTTGCATAGAATTTGTAAATAAACTTAAATGACTAAATAAAATGTATTGATTCAGAGACAGCAATATAAATATATCACAATAGGTGTGTACAGTAAAATATTTTTAAACGTTCGAAGCCGCGACAAGCAGTAATGAAATAAGCGCAGGACAATATAATAAATCTCGACGAGATGCGAGGGCGGCGCGGCAACTTCCTCTCACGATATTTGAATTTAATTTAGCGCTCCCATTGTCCCTTTTGACAATTTGAGCTGTGTTTTTTTAAAATCGTATCAGGCCTGTTGTTCTTTTTATATACCTACACAGATTATAAAAATGAAAATTTTTATATATTAATGAATAATAATGATTTCTACACCTAAATTGATTATACCAATGTTATTTTTACTTGCACTGATACTGTGTGAACTATATCGATATCTGAAAAGTATTTCATATCAGTTCATGAACTTATTACTTACTAAATAAGTAAAGTTAGTTATGGAAAACATTTCATGCTGTTTAAGTACGTTTCTATATTTGCACAATGTTTTAATATATAATCGATGTTTATTGCGTAATTATAAAAACATTTTACAGTCTTGAAAATGTAACATTAATCTTTCGAAACGTTTGCCTAGCCGAAAAATTTAACGGCTGGCCGTGTAGCAATTTGTTTTAGAAATACTTTAAGTAACGGCAGTGTGGTGGCCGAGTCAGGGAGGTGATCGTGTTTCGCGTGTTTACATCCAGGATTATCGGTCGTTCTAACTCACGGTCTCGGCATAAAGCTGGCGACGCAATAGTTGTGTGTTGGAATAATTATCATCAGAGAAATGTTAAAACTATTTTAAGACCGTCATCATTATCATATTAGGCTTTGTTTATCCACTGCTATAGAAAGACTTCCCAATTTCCTCCAGGAAATGCTTATCACTAGATAATTACCAGTATCTTATACGAACTTCACTAATAGTTATATTTTAGGTAATATATACAGAATACAAAATGAGAAAATAAATTAATTTATAATTGGTCATAATTTTCGCACACAAATCCATAAAACCAACAGTTCCGATCGTTAACTGATAATGATCGAATTAGTGGTCAACTTAAATATGTACATGATTTGTTAAAGAATTAGCTTTCACTACTTATATTCACCGATATTCTTTCATCTATTGCCACTATTCGAATAATCTTTGTATTTGATTTTTATAATTTATTGGCTCTAAAAACGAAAAAATTAATGACGAAGTTATGAATTCGTAATAATCAAATCTGATAAAAGATGTGATTAAAATTTTACACGTGATCTTTTATTAGATAATATTCTTGTGTATCAAAAGTTTCGAACACTTTTGTCACCAATTCAGAAACCAAAACATTCATATATTTGAAACAGAATAGATTTGAAACAGAAGAGATAGATGAATCGATAGAGTGTGAAATGTAAAAGTTATGAACACACCTATATATATATATATATAGGTTTTTAGCTTTATCTCTAGTCGCCGCAATAATTATGATTTATAAATTTTCAACATGTTACACAAAATTTTTGCATCATATATCATGTTACAGTGGAAAATGCCGATTAATTCATATTGTACGGGTGTGCCGCCACCGAGTGTGCTCACATCCTAACACCGGGCACCGATGATAATCAGATGCCAGCAACGCTATCTATACGTATCTGCGTGCAGCTAGGCTTCTGTATATAACCTAACGAGGACTGCGCTTTTTAAACCTTCGCCCCGTGTCTAGATAGTCCAAATCGTGACTTACACTAGCGCTGCCACGTTATAATTACGGCAGATTACAACCGGCGATTACCTATGTGCCGTTTTGATAATAATACGTGGGGATCGGCTATAAATCATACGAACGTAAGATTTTAAAATACGCACTCATTATCTTTTTATTTATTTTTTGGTTTTCGTACAATTACAAAAATTACTACATGTATATGTAAAAACATTATATCAGCGGCAGTAAGGTGTGTGTTAATTGTAAAAATTACTGTAAAGTAGTTGATCGTAATAGCTGTGGCACTTTTAGAAATATGTATACAATTACTCTTGGCGTGATCAACTATTATAAAAGGCGAAATCGTTTTTTTTTAATATTCAAAATGGCTTACGAAGTTCACACGAGTGTTAGTAGTAGGTGCGGCTGGATGGGACGGAACTGTGATGGGGTGACACACTGTTATTATTAGTTTTTTGTCCCCCACTACGTGCCTCCCCGCCCGTGGCGGCCGCCATTTCTCGCTTTCGAAGCACTTTTTGTGCATTTTCGTATTGACGAGACGGCGCGCTTTTTTCGAAACGTTAGTATATTGGATTAACTTTTGGTACAAAGTTAACAAAGCGGGTTTGCACACTAGATTATTTTTTGAAATACTTTTGAAATTTAAAATATAAGATATAAAATTGTTTATTAAAAGGAAAATACTGAATATTTTTCAAACTGTGCTTATTATTTTATTATTGAACAGTATCATGACAATATATTTACATATTCTGACACTTCACATAACAATGATTTTTTTAAATGGTTTAATTTAGATAGAGTAAATATTTAGTGAACAGAAATGGTGTTCTTATATATACCTTTACTTGCTGATAAAGGCATACGAAGAATGATGGAAGAAATGTCTGTAGTTAAATTGTAACAACATAGTGATTAAAATTTTTATTCTCAAGCAAAATATATCACTTTCCATTATGTTATAAATGACTACGAAAAAATATGTTAGGTTATTAAGATCTTTAAGAAACTTTTTATAATAAATCCATTATTATCTCCGTTCATGCTATAGAAAACAATAAATTTTACCTCTACACGATTATTTATATTTTAGTTCTAACGCGATCCATCCAATATCACAAATATAATACAGACAAAACGCTATTCGACATTGCTACATTTTCACTCGTCCCTTGCCGCGATCAATTAGCGTGTTAAACTATAAAAGGCGTTAAAGTCGTAAAATGTCGTGTAGCAATCTAATCTAAACACACGAAATGACCTCCTGATCATCGCTCCAAGGCGTTACACAATATATTGTTTATGAGCACCTAATGATATTTCGTTAACACTAAATTAAAGCAATAAATCTCTGGATCGATACAGCCACTGAATTTTAATAAAACATCGATACCGCATTAAAGAACCCACCTTAGCGCGTCGTAGGCGAGGCATAACTAAATACGAAATGCAAAAGTGTGGTAGTCCTTGAGACGTTTTGTTTATAAACAAAGGACGTGTTATGCAAGAGGCTGTAAAGGTTGGTGCGCGTAAAGAATCGGGTTTTACAGGCGCATTATATGGACGGGGCGAGATAAAGCGATTGTTTTGGGTCGTAAATAAGCCCGCAACAGGTACAGTGCCAACGGGACTCCACAATCACGAGCCACCAACGCTTTCCCTTTCATTTGATATCATTGCATTCGTGTGACACGTTCAGATTTGAATATATTTTAAAGGAATGCAAGGTAATTGGTAAAATATAAAAAAAAATTCACTAAGCACGTAATTTAGAATATAATTTTTTTTTTCCATTTTCTTATATTATCTCAAATAAGACTACAAAACTAAATGTATTTTTAATAGCGTCATCAAAATCGCTGACATTGATTATCGCTATCTATATGGATTGAAGATATTAGCCTAGACGATTTTCATTTTACTCGATGTCTACATTTTACAAAGTAGCTCAAAATAACTAGTAGATAAAATTAGGGTTAGCACCGAGCTGCCGTCCAACACCCACCTAAAAATAGTAATTGAAGAGGCCGTAGTATGAATAATATTAGGGCGTCGTCACGCGGGGCCTTGAATCGATACGTAATTATAGAGTGAAAACGTACCCCTCATAAATATTATATCCATGGTATAAGGCGAGGCAGGAATCGCCCGTGGCGGCCATTGTGTGAAGCTACTCACCATGGCAGCGTTTGGTGACGTCACACCGTTTTAAACGCGTGACAAAAAAATACATATGCAGATATTAAGATTTAATGCTAGTAGTGCACTGTAAATGTTATTAATAAAAGAAAATGAAATGAAAAATAATATTTAACAAACTTAAGAATGAAAATAAAAAAGTATAAGTAAAAATTTTAAATTGAACATTTTCTATAACTTTATTTAAAAATTTGTTAGCTTTTTAATTTTTTTTTGGATATTATAATTAGTTATATTTTAAAGCATAAATACAACAAAACTAGTAACTTATAAAAATAAAAACCCATTTTTTAAATATGGGATTAACGTACTAGTTGTAATTTTCAAAACGTTATATTGTGACGTCTAAAATAAATCGAAATATTACTTTATAACAAAAATTAGGCGAGTATTTAATTTTTTATGAAGTATTTATTACTTGTACTAAATAATCTGTCTCAAAAATTAACTAAAATATTAATATTATATAATTAAACGAAAAACACGAATGACACCTAATTTTCCATGGTAATTATTATAAAACAGATAAAGAAAGAACCGAAGTGATATTATTTATTCAGTTATATTCAACGTTTCCTCATACTCTAAATTGTTTCTATTCTTTATCTAATTCTGGTCCACGCAAGGTTTGCATGTCGAATAGCAGTTAAACTCGGTTCAGATTAAACCGGTGCCAACTTCCACGAATCGTAAAAATTGACCGTGAAATTTTAACTCTCCATCAGCTATAACGAACATGTTTTTTTTACTATTAGCTTTTTTTTTTATTAACATCACGTATCTTTTAAAACTTTTTTGGCTAAATAAGGCCGTAAGGAATTTTCATATACTTAGAAATTATACATGAATATATTTATGTCAATGTGTTTAAAATGATGTAAAAATAAAATAGGCGTGTGCAATAAATAGACATCACAACAGAAGGCCTTTGACCTTTGTATCTTGTTTAATTTTTTCAGCAATATTTTCTCTAATAATAAGACTGTCATTAGTAATAATATCCAGACTATGTTTTTGTCGGATACTTAATTATACAAATTAGGCATATATAGGTTCAACCATAACTATATATTGAACGTTTAATCTAAAATTTTAATATAATATTGTAAATTCATATATGCTACAAATATTCTATTACATTTATGGAAATGTATATAAAAATATAACGTAAGGTATAAAACAATGAACGATGTCGTGCTAACGGCATTTCGTAATGAAGGTAATATGAACAAATTGCGTTTAAAAGAACCACAAATTACAAAACAAATGGTCAAGCGTTAAACTCCGGTATTGTTACAAAAACAAAGAGTTCACTTAATCTATGAGAGAATTTACTAAACATCTGCCATTAGGAATCTATATTGCATCTGTTTCTCTGGCGTCAGTTCTTTTACGAAATTTCAAATGCGCGCGAGTCGCTTCCAGCTTAAGTAGGCAGATGTTCAACTTTATTATAATTGTAATGAAAACTCTACTTTATCGCACTAGATATACAGCACAAATTTAAAAAATCAATTAATTGAACTTTTCGTTTTATAGTTTTTATGTATATTAAACTTCGAAATTTAGATTATGACGTCGAAGTTTAAAATTCGGCAGCGTTTAGGGAAGCTCTATGGTAGCGATCGAATGAGATAAGAGTAAATGGGGTCATTTTTTGTCCTTACCCTCTTTTGTAGCCGTTTAGATCCAACGTGTTTCATTTATCAAATGGTTTATAAAGTAGTATTCGGAATTATTTGCCCATTTAGTTTATTACTTCCTTTCTCAAAATGACTCCATCAGGTTATCCAGTGTTAGTTCTTTTTAATAAATTGCGGTTATCATTTGATATATATATCTTGTAAGGATTACTGGAATTACCAGAAAATGTACAAGATAAAGAAAAATGTGGACGTTACAACATTAGAAACATTTTTAATTGAAATAATGAAAAAAAATTGTTTCTGCTTATTGTACCTACATTTATTTTAATTCCTAATAGAGGTGGGTTGTTTTAGATGTACCAAATAAGTATAAATAAACCAAAAGAAACAATTTAAATGTCGCCCTAGAATCTAATAACACAGTTCCATTTAGAAATAGAGCGCGAATCCCGGGGGTTCCTAAACCTCTTACGATAAATTTAGAATTGACTATTTATACATAAAAACAATCTAAAAAATATATAGTGCATTCAAATCTAGACTTTATGCATAAACCGTAAGATTTGTTTCGAGTTAAAGAACACTTGATCGAAACAAGGGGAAATGAATTAAAGTAACGAACTCAATCAAAGCGTACGCGTACCAAGCAATTTTGATGGGACTCTTAACATTTTTCGGTATAGTTATTTACTGTGATGAAACATGCAATTCTGAGCGAACGTTTGTATTACTGCATTTTTAAAAGTTTATGTGTTTCTCTTCAATCTTTAAGAATTTATTAACTGAGGTCAGTATAATTGTAACAATTATACTGACCAATGTTAAATATCTGAAAGTTTTTATGAGTGCCAAATCTTAAACTTTATTCTTGGAAGAAGGTTAAATAAAACTAATTTTGTGTACAGAAATTGAGTCTGAATGGAATAAAAACTATTCATTTTTAACATTTTATATCAAGTGAATATATATTATATAGATTACCGTAGAAACCTGGAAAAATGACGTTTAAAAGTAAACGACACATTTTTTGGTCTATTCTAACATTCATATGTAATAAATGCATCCATTAATCTAGAAATTGTCGAAGTAAAGTACTGTGATTTTATGAAAACATGCAACTGGAACATACATATGTAGATTGTCATGGTGGATATGACGCTTCGTTGTACTCATATATTAAACAAAATATATCGTAACAAAATTTTCATAAAAATATTACCGGCTAATATATTACATATAGTTAATTATAAAAAAAAAACAATTATTCCCGAGATATAAATGGCAAACGATAGACAATATACATTCAAATCAATTGCAAAGCAGCCGCTCGGCGTGTCGTGTGTGTCTACAAAGACTTATATCTTTGACCCCCAAATTTAGTAATTTAAGTTTTCCCCTCCGGATAGCATTTCATTTACCTCTTCAACCGATACGCTGCGTGGGACGAACTAATCTGGCACAGAAAATACTGTTGAGTCAGTGAGTTTATAAAAATTTAGGTGTAATATTTTAATAATTATTTGTTATAAGATTTTCATCAACTAGTAACTAGATATACGTTATCAGGAAAAGAACAAGTGATTTTTACCATAAAGTGACCAAAGGTGCAAATTATTGTTTTCTTATCTTTACGATTTATTTTTTTTACACAATTGAAATAGAACTATATTTATGTAATAAATATACTATATTTAGAAAAAATAAGTGTGGTGAAAAAAAATATAACAAAGAGGGATTGTCAACGTCTAAAACTGAAAACTTCTTTTTTTCTTTAAAAAAGAGTTTTTGAAATCTTTGGGATAATAAGAGGTTTTGGACGGAAATATATAAACAGAGCTTAGTATAGTACTGAAACGAAAATGTTATGATTATTGATTACTACACTAGTATGTATAGAACAATATTTAATTAACAAAAATATGAAAAAGCTATGGTTTATATATAATTTTAAAAGTAGCTTTTGAGTTTTGTTATTTAAATTTGTGTGAATCACTTCACTGTCCAAAACAAAGGGCTCATTACTTCAAGAAGTCTATTCATATTTTCTTGAAAAGCTTAATAATATTGCATGGAGGAGCATTGTCTTATAATTAATTATATTAATTAGTTGTTACCTTTCAACAAGATTGTTTAAGTTATTACTACGGAAAGTTTAAAGCATTGTTCTCAACACCTTTCACATGCTTAATGACTTTAGTAGAAGCCTATCGTAAAAAAATTGTAACAGAAAATAATGAATAAGACAGTGAAGCAAACCCTATATGATCCAGTGATTTGATTTTTCCAATTGCATTATTCACATTTTTGTATAAAAAGGTTGTGTATGGCCGAGACAATTAATTTTTGACTTTTTGTAAAGAATCTCCATGCGTTTCTCTGTGCCGATAATTCCCTCCATTGATTCGTAACGCCTCCCGCGCCACGCTACAATGGTCGCGAGTGAGCCCCGACATTTGCCATTGTGTTGTTGTCTATGCCCTGCTTTCCTCTATATGCTGTTATTTATAGCATGCAATATACATACCTATCTACGTCATATACGTAAATGTAAAATATAACACTCCAAACGAGGTTGTACTAATTTAAATTAATTTCAACTGGCAAGGAATGGACGTCAGTGCTTTTTTTTATTGATCTAATTATTACAACCACTATCCTTTAGCAATATTAAAAACTACATTTGTTTAATAAGTTTTCAAAGGCGTTTCTGTAAAAGGTTTTTTGGCAAAATCTCCATAATCAATTTTCCGCACGACTTGCCACAATAAGGTCAAGACTTTCTTGGGTAGCCTAGTTAAGAATTAAATAGACGAAATTGGCTTATTCATTCCAATGGAAATGTAAAGATTACATTTAAATGTATAGAATTTAAAGTTTTTAAGCTTATTTAATTATTACAGCAAATATTAAATTTATTGACAATAGGTGTCATCACAGTGTTAATTCTGGCGCCAAGCATTAGTGTGAAACGTTCCTGTATTTTAGACAATAACAACAAAATTACTAGTGATGTTGTATTAACATCCTAACTTATTTTTATGAGCAATATTATTATGGGCAGGCATGTCACTGATCACCAGAAGAACGTCTTCTCGTTTCATCGTAGCTTTATATAAGAGAGAATCGAAAACCTTTTTAAAAGTACTATGAATAATGTGAAACAACTATATATTACAGAACTCATCAATTACAATGAAAATTAAAAGGGTACATAATTAAATTGAATACATGTCACGGGAATTAGAACCGCTACATAATGGTCACACGGGGCAGGAGCGAAGCGAGTGTGGCCGACGAAAATAAACAATCGCTTCAAATGCAAGGGCGCGGGGCGAACACTCGCGAAATACGAGTATCGGGGAGATGCTGGCTGAGTTTATGAGCAACTGGAAATTCTAAAGAAACAAACTTATTTGTCCGTTTACATTTTTTTCGATACTAATGCGCCTGTATCTTTTTGACCTATCTAGTTATTACAAAATATGAAATTCTGTATTTCTAGAAATATATTACTTTTAATTTTGATCGTATAAAAATTTTTTGCGTCTCCGTACTTTAAAGGTGACAATCAGAACCATATTACTGACACTCTGACGTCTATCTCTCTCTCTTTTCCTCTATCAGCGGGCGCTATCTCATGAACCGTGGTAGGTAGAATATTCATAAATCACGTATTTTTTACCTGCTACAAGAATAAATAATATAAATAAAATAATACAAGAAATACAATTTAACTGTTATATAGTTTTACGTTAGTTGTTTAATTTTATAATAAAGTTTACTTAAACTGTCACTTTACCGCAATGACGATAGAATTTTGTATAATTTACTCCACTTGTTATATGAATTTATTTGTAATAAAAAATATGAATAGAAAAATTTCTAACTGCAACTTATGGTTTAAACTTCAGTTGCGACTTCTGTCAGGAAGTACGATACACTGTAGGGCTCCACCAAACGAATCTGATCACTGACCCATGAAGCTAGTAGAAAGGAAATTTTCTCCTTGCGAAGAAAATACGACAATATAAATAACTCCATTGGCCCCTACCTACCACTACATCACCCTATGACAAAAGAGTTATCGGTGCGTTGAAAACAAAAATGGCGACTTGATTTATTGTGGAGGCTTGCGCATTAGCCGTGCCATTCGGGCCTTGGTGGTCGATGCGAAAAATTAAACGTCCAGTTCTTTCTTTTAGTCTTACAAATTTTATGTCCAAGTTATAAGTATTAAGAGAAGTAATTTTCAAATTATTTCAGATAATGAATTGCTTAACACCAGTAGTGTGAGTTATTATATTATAATTTTACTAAATATTAGTGAATATAAATGATTATACATTGTTAAAAAATATCAATTCCTAAGAATTGAAATTTTTTAATTCCAATAAATATGATTGTATTAATCATTTATTCAAGTTATAAAATTCTGCTTGTATTTTTTAATTTCTTCCCAATGCTGTTTTGACATATTTATAACTCGTTAAAAAAATTCTGGTAAAACAGGACGCTTCGATAGGGAAGTACTTGCGGAATGTACTAGAAAAAATATTAGAAAATGAATATTTTCGCATGGCATCATAAATCCGTATGCGCCGAAAGCGAAGATTAGGAGCAAGCAAGTGAAGCCAAAACTCGATATTGGGTGAATAATCGTCTCCACTACCGGTGCGGTAACCGGCCGGAAGCGCCAGATTTATACCCGGGCGTAACCGGGCGTACCGGTCTGTGACCGTCATGTACCCATTTATACCCAGTTGTAGCGGCCTGTGATCGTCGTGTACCCATTTATACCCGGGTGTACCGCAACGTCATATCCGTGCTGTCGTCGCTCCACGCTCTTCATAAAGCACCCGATATGCCTTGAGGGCCGCGATTTATGGTGTGGAAACGTCATCGGGGCCGGTGTTTGGGGATAAATCATATGTGTTTGTTTAGTGCATGAGACGTCTAAATTTCTCGGATGCATGCTTGAACTGTCTTTGTATTTATGGTTTCAAAGGGGATGCTCTGTTCCGATTCTTAAATAATGAAATACCTAAAATCAAACGCGACAAAGTATAGAATTATTCCTCTATTTACTTTCATATAAATTCAACGCCGCAGAACCACACGATGCGTCTGTGTAAAAAAAGTTGGAAAAGTCAATATCACAAAACATGATGAGGTTTTCAAACTTCTT
>DWQX01000182.1:0-55873 GCA_018245475.1 Pharmacophagus antenor | reverse complement strand
ATTTATATCTAGAGAATAAAGGCTAAATTTACTATAAACGGGAAGCGCTCGTTGTAATTTTGAATAATCATCTTTGAGAGGTCGACACTGTTAAAATCACTAAATAAGCGACCACAAACTTCACTACCCTCGCGCCTTTTTACCCCGCCATGCAGAAGTGTCTATAATTTACTTGATTTTGTTTGCTGCTGTAACTTATTACGTATTAATAACTGAGTTTTTGCGACTTATGGTATTAAGTTTTAAAGCTATAAGTGCAATGTATTGTCAGGTTCTGTACAGTCTGTTCCAAAAGACGCCAATCAACAGGCTGCTGGCTAGTTGTGAGTATACAATAATTTTAAGTACGTGGCCGATACATAAGATCAAAAGGTTTCTAGTCGTTTGATAATACATATCTACGTACGTTTATAGGAAAACAATCGCGAGACCATTACCCTAAGTGCAGGTTGGATCGAAGGCAATCTATTAAAAGTTTGTGGACAATGATATTGATTGAAGAGCTTATTTTATTTACTTTTCGTCTCAGGGGTCCCGCTGTAGAAAAAATTGATGGTCAGTAATCGCATTTACCTCTATTTAGTTCAGAAGCATTACGAATGCTGTTTATGCTTTAGTTAACTATTTAGTAGCAATGTTGAGATTTGTAAAATTATGATTTTTTTCTGAAATGTGCTACCACTTGACTTTAATTTTATTCCTTGTTAACTGATTATAAGATCGAAGATAAGTATAAGTTTGCTTGCTCAGATTACTTTTGTTTTAATTTGTATGATTACTTGTACACAGTACAGCTGTGATGATGTAGGTTGACAATATGAATACGGTTTTTAGCTGGGACTACCCGGGACCTTTTATTTGTTTAACATTAAATGCCTTCGAATACCTGCTTTAGCAGCCGAAAAATTGATTGGACGGTCATGTATCGACTAAAACCTATATGATTTTTCATCTTAGGGGAGGACCTTCACTCAGATGCTTTTGAGGCCGTTGCTCTATACATCTCCTCATACTCGTCTGGAGTAAATTTCACAGGCCAGCTCTATACCCGGATTCAGCCGTGTAGGTTCCCCTTCTTTACACCGTTGGTAACGGGGACAGAGTAATTGAGGCTCCACAGCCATGTTAGACGGAAACATTTAGGGAGAGAGAGATCTAAAACCTTTGTTTTTATAACGTCATATTTTTAATAGATATTCTATTTAATGAATTTATTTTTGTTATTCCTTTAGTGAAAAGACAAATGCTTATTATTTCTTATTGAAAGATGAAAAAGATTGATTACTAGATAACAAATGTCGTTATGCCGCAACCGTGGCGTAGTGGATTATCCGCTTGCCTTGTAACGCGGAGGACCTAGGTTCGATACCGGGTCCGCAAGAGTAGATTAATCTGGATGGTTGTAAGGCTTTTTAAACCAGAAGGGTTAGTTACCACCCTCTATGTCAATCATATCATAACAGCATTATTGTGTCTTGTCAGTTATACATATGAAAGCCATTTTTGGGAACACTTCATTATCTACGGCTTCATTGTCACTTAACACCAGGGGGAGTAAAGGCCAAATCTTGGCCGTAACAATAAAAAGCCTTTTACCACAATGAATTTGGGTCCAAAAAGAAAACCTCAAACTGGTTCTCGCTTTGTCATGGCGGCGGGGCTTAGTAACCGTGGCAAACGGTGGGCTGCGGGTATAGCGTGTGGTGAGTGTGTCGCAATCCTGGTGGCTTTCGCAGCAAAAAATATTAGAGGCCCTTATTTTGTTTTGTTGTATAAATATATGTGTGTATACTTCGTTAACAATATATTTTATAGACAAATCTATCGTCACTACACAATCTTTAAAGGGATTAGTGAGTGGAAGCCACAATTGTGCGTTCGTGACCCGTTTGATGTCCACGGCGCATGCTTATACGTTATATTGTGTCTAAGTTAACTTCATTTAATTTAATAATAGTACTTGTAGTATTAGTAATCTTTTACCAAGGGCGTACTATCATAGTCTAGTGTATTGGTTTAAAGAGTTTAGATACAGTCGTGTCTGACAGCGGTGCTGTAGACTGCGAGTAAGTTGTGATTGAGGTTCTTTAAGTGTTATGTAAACTTTATAATGGAGTAGAGGGAGACAATGGCGCTAATATGAGTGATAATGAAGGTGATGGGTACGTAGATTTAATTTTTTTCAGAACTAATCTTAATAATGGTTTAGTTCACGAAAATTAAGTTGGTCTGTTTTAAGGTCTAGAATCAGTGAAGACAGTAAAATAGTTGCTTCACCTTACTTCATTTTTAAAGTTTTAGATATTAAGTTGTCTTACAAATGTAATGGTATATTAAAAGTAAATTACAATTCGGTTTTTCTATTTGTAGATTGGCCATTGATCCTAAACTGGGATATCGGGTTCGGTTTCCCAGTCACATCATTCGAGAAACGTGAGTTCTTTTTACTCGCACTCAATTCTGCATGTGTCATAGAATCTCTGACGACATGAATTATTGAAACAAGTTTTGTGGCTTCTTTCTTTTCTAAGACTACCCGAGGTTATAATCATAACATGTACATTTATAAATATATTTTTAGCCTCAACAAGGATTTTAAATACATTGGCATTAAGGATAACGGGATAACAAATAACACGACAGGTATTTCACTAAAATGTAAAAATGTTATATTTAATTTAGCACCACTGTAGAAAACTAAATATAACATTTATCTTGAAGTAATTCGAGTCTACTAAATTGAGTCTTAAATTAAGTAGTCTCGTATCAATTATACGACGATCCCTGTGTCCTGTAGGATCGGAACCTCGAGTCGATTCTGTCTTGAGTAATTAAGCTAATGATTCGCAACCCTTTTTTTATTGCCGGACACTTAAAGATTTTAATATTTGGCAGCGCACAAAGAAAAGATAAATTTAATCATTATTTACTTACCTATAGCACAATGCATAAAATAGTTTATGATAATAATCTTAAACGTTCGAAATAAAATAACATGTACTTCAAAAATAAAAGTACGTTTACTTAGGGGTTAATTACAAGGCAATAATAATAAGGCCAAATTTGAGCTTGATATTTTTTGATAATTTCATTCAAATTAATGAACTTTAAATGTAAAGGTAGTTAAAACGACAAGGCTACTCTCAAATAGTCTTCTACATTTAACAATCTGGCTATCATTAAATAATCGCACCTAAAGTTAAGCCAAAATGAATTAATAGATTTATCTGAAATTTTTAAAATTAAATCTCGATTATTGGAAAGCAAAATGAGTTCTTCCTCTTCATTCAAAGTTAAATCAAGCAAAGAAATATACGTTATGAGAAAAGGATTATGAAGCGAGTAAATTTTTTTCTGATTGTATGTATTCTCGTTTGTGATTCTAAGAAAGAACACGCTGCAAAACCAATTATAAAGTAATTATAAAGTTGTCTATGGATTTAAATATCTATTCCAGTTAAGAGTTAAAAGAATTTTTTTTATAAATAATAATATTTAATTAATATAATTATGTATCTAAAGTTTCGTGGCTCAAAATAACACGGCACAGTGGTTGAGAAACACTGCATTAAGCATGAGTCGCGAACCCTGTAACTGGACTTCAGTTTTAAAGAGTACGATTCTTCTTCATACTAGATGCAAATAAACTTGATTTTAATTTTAGTTCTAGGTGTTAGTTTATATAGGTGATTATATTAGAAAGGGGACATATTTATAAGCAGTTGCTACAGTTTAGTTTGTTCTTGGTTATACGAGTATATAAGAATATTATTTATTATAAATCTACAATTAAACCCTTTAATAAATTACGATGAATGTAATGAATGAATGTAACTGGTCGAATTGAAAATGCATAGGTTGATATTTAGGTGAAAACATTTTTTTTAATAATAATATACAAACATTAAGTAAAAGTATATATATATATATAGTATAAAATATTATATGTTATCTTTTAAAGTAAAAAAGGAATGAGAACTCTGGCACGTGTTGTGTGAGTCGAATCTTCGTTTTACGCTTAACCTTACATGGTGTTTTTCACACATCTTTCTTAACATCCTCATCTCAATTGCATAGAATCGTCTATTTTGTTGTATTGTATAGACTTGTGTTGGACTTGTAGCAACTAAAAATCAAGTCATGTTTCTTCTTCGGATTTATGGCAGTGACCGTTTGAAGAGTACAGACGGCTTATCAACATCAAAAAGAAAAAATGTTGTCTAAAGCATTTATATTTTGTTTACACCGATCAGTATTACCCAGATGGGCCCGCTATTTAATCGGCAGTTCAATATGTTGACCAGATTTATTGTTAAACTCTCTAAAATGTTAGATCTTGCATAGGTATGTATTAAGTAATATAGTTATGTAATAATTTATTTTCTTCTTTACAGGTAAGTTCCACGAAATTATGGACATTAGTTTATATCACCCATCAAAGTATATAATTTTAATATCTATTAAAAAGTTTAAGCAGTTTTCAATAACTTTGAAATAAAACTTGAAATAATTTAGAAATAAATCCCTAAAAGTTTCTTATAGGAAAAATATGTCAAAAGAGAGTTTTTCCTTAATGTCAATTTATTTTTAACTTAGAATACTTATGTTATTATAAGAACAGTATTGGTAATATTTTGGTATAGTTGAAACTAGCGTCAGCTACGTTAAATTTACATGTTATTGACATACGTTACAGAAATCTACGAAGAACATCTCAAATACTCAAGCAACTACTATATTAGGCATTCCATAGAAATGTAATAAAAAAGTGAATAATTCTAGAGGATCTTAGCAATCTCTGTATATCATTACTATATTTTTATAGAAATTATTAGAAGCGCTCTGTGTAAACCAATGTTATTTTTAGGCTACGAGTTTACAATGAAATCACATAAATAGATAGTTGGCAAAGAACAGGTAATCGTGACCTGCCCACGCCTGTACTTGTACTATCAAAAATTTCAACTAAACATCTATGGATGTTATTACTGTAAAAAAAGGCCTCATCGCCTATTAATTAACGGATTTAAAGTGGTTCCTAATGAAGTTGAAATTAATCAGGCATATCAATTTTATGATTAACTGTATAATTGAATGATGTATTTAACATTACATTTTATCACGTTATATAATAAAACAAAAGATTTAAAAAATCATAACGCGAATGGGCTAACCACTAGGTATTTATTTAGAATGTCTCAATTGTAATGAAAATTTTGTGCTTTATCAAAATGGTGAAAAAATTAAAAACTAAGATTTTAAGTCGAGGTTTTGGATAGGTTTGGATTACTGACTTATGTGTATTAAAATTATCTTTAAGACGCAAACCATGTTATTCAGTTTAACAATGCGTTAGATAGAGTTTAAAATATAAATATCAACAGTTTCGTGTACCTTACAATAATAACAATGTAGTCTTCGTAATGTAAGTGTTACTTGCACATTAATTAATTAGCACATAAATGTAATAAAGTTACGGAAGCTTTTGAAGCACTCAATGTATATATGTTCGAATAATTTAGACCGATCCGTTCGATGTCGTTTCAATTGTGCATAAACCTGGACTCAATTTTTGTAACCTTAATTTGTATAAAAATTGTAAAAATATGGCAATTCATTTTCCTTTGATATTGTACTTGGTACATTTAAAATTATTTAAAATGTGATTAATGAACTTCTAAGGAACAATTAAATACGTAATTCCATAATTTTAAAAATATTGGAATACTCTATTGTCTATAATATTTTCATCAGTTTTTTTTATTATACAACTTATTGTGTGTTGTAAACATTAAAAAAATTATTAATTTTTAACTTCAGAAAACTTTATTCGTAGTCATTTCTCTTTAGCTTATTCAAAACAACTAATTTTAACGAATATACTACAATTTACGCGTTTAATTAAATATTTATTTTCTTGCCGGGCAGAAAAAATAAATTAGAATTGGTATGTTCACTTTTAATAAATTGTAAAACCGTTACAATATGCATACACTATTTATATTTATTTAGAGGGTGGAGTAACTGTGACTGAAATCAACAAGTATTACTATGAAAGAGTAAATTTTCGCGTCGCGCGAGCTTTAGGGAACGTTTAAACAACGCTTAAAGCGTGCGATGGAATGTGAAGAATTTCGAAGGCAGTGGCGGGTGCGGGGAGAAGGCGAAGGGGCGCGGCCGCCCGCCCAAAGCGAACGACAGTCGGTTCCAATCGTCGCGAACGGTCGTGGTGCTCACAGAGCGCGCGGCGCTGACACAAGTAAACTTCGTTGCCTCGTCATACTTCCGGCCGTAGCAACTGCACAACATTCGAGCGAGTCTTTTACGCATGGTATTTTTGAGACATTGAGTGCGTTGTGCTTACGCGGCTGCTGTAACGGTAGCAGTACACGTCATGTGTGGCGGTCACCACGGAGCAGCTGCCGCCGGCTGACCGCCTGCATATGCTAGAAACACAACCACGTGTGCCGGTAAGTATTGAAGACAATTTTTTTTCAATAATAAATTGTGTTTTACATGAAACTGCCATTATGTTTTTAACTTTAACTTAATATGTTAATGTTAGCTTTATTCCATTCGTGGAAATTAATAAAAAATACAAAAACTACTTCATAAAGCTTGTATTTTCTTGTATAATTATTTTTTACGAAGTAAAGATATTCTTACGACGTTAACGTATCAGAAAGAATGCGGTTAGGAAGAGATGATTTAATATATGCAAATCAAAGCAGAAATTATCTAAATTAATTAAAACTTATGAAATTAAGCTTTTATTCACTTTTTAACTCTATAATTACGAAGGGGACATTGTGAGCATTTTCCGGCGCTCTTTCTACCTATTTAAAAAGGTTAAAGTTAAGTGAAATAAATATAATATATTATGATGAAATAGTAATTTTTTTTACATGTAATATTTATATCAGCCATGGTAACCACGGCAATGGTTTAAACATAATTGAAAACGACGAATTGGTTGAGGAAATGAAGGAATGTATGTAATTTTAATAAATATATTGGATAGCAGAACTTAGCAAACCAGCGAAAAAGACGACAAGCGAATTTGACAATATGGAAACTTCATAAAATTATTGATAAAAAGTAACAAATACAAAAAAGTTACAAATAAAAGGACTCCGTAACAATAATATAATAAAATAAGCCGTTTAAGACATTATAATTTATTTTTATTTTTGAATATTGTTTAAATCACATAAGATAAATTCTGGGTGGACATTCATATGGAAGATTCATTAAATGTTATGAAAGATACTTGGAAGGTGCGCGTAAAGGAGAAGGATCCTATTGTTGATAATACTTCCTGGTTTCCTAAACATTCACATAATGTCGATAAAAATTTTAAAGAATTATATCGTTTGATGGGAATACTTCTAAAACACAGTTTTGGGCAAAGTTTGAAAGCGAACGATTTGTTATTAATAGGTAACAAAGCTTAACGTATAACGACTGTCCTGCTGACGTCTTCCAAACCATTTTCAATCGTCGATCAGATCAAAGTTCGTAAGTTACTATCGTCAATTTATTTCCTGTATTTTACGACAGAAAAAATGAAACAGTTACATTTTATAGTATTTTTGTAAGAATTTTATTACTTATTTTTTTACTGATAAAAAATCTTGTGCGGATGGTTTAACTATAGTTTAGTTATAGCGAGCACTTTTCATAAGTGACTGAAATTTAATTTACTACACAAAAAATATATGGAATGAAAGGTGGCTGGGATGATGATGTTTGTTTTGTCATAAACGCAAAGTAATCCTGCTTTTAAATGATGTCCTCTAATGTTAGCGTGTTCGAGTGTTAAGGTATTATACCTTAAATGCCATCGTCAATTTTATTACGGTAAACCCGTTGTTTATTACCCGAACTCATCGTAAGAAGAGTATCGTAAACATAAATATAAATATAACCTAAATAAATATTATTTTCAATTAACTAATGTAATAATGAGCACATGTTATTGTAAATGTTTAGAATAATTATATAATAAAGAAAATTAATTCAATTATGAAATAGTAAAGAGGACAGAGTTCATCGTAGCTACTATGAAACACTACATGAATTTGTTTTTAGTCTTTATTCAAATAAAACTTTACATGCGTACAATTTTATGAATTACCACGTTGCAAAAAAAATTTAATGTTTAGTACAGTTTTTTTTGTTAGAATTTCATAGAAACGTAAACAAAACATTTTATATTAGACGGTTATGTGTTCTTCGAGTAATGTTTAGTATTCTTTTAACTCAATGTACATATAATTTCCGGTATAAAAAATAGAAATCTACTTCTGTAACCGAAAAATTATTTTTAATATTGAAATGAAAATTTTATGACAAATTGCGATTATCGTTTCTATATTATTGAAGTTAGAAGTCGAACATTGGAAAAAGAGGAAAAAAGGAAGAATCAGAATAATAGATTTAGTTAATAATGACTAATTTAATAATAAAGAATTTAGAATATAAGCATGTTGCAACTTTATCATTCATTACATCAACGTTCATTACATAGTGAAGCAGTGATAATACGAGTGTTGGAATTTCGCGCTACAGCACACGAAAGCGTGTGGGCTAGATTCCTACAGAATTTGCACTTCCTATGAAAGAAAAAATCGCTATCATTTGATGTACTGTGGAGGGACGTATGGAACAGGGAAAAATTGTTCTAATTTAGGAACGCCAAACAAAGTCAAAAGAAAGATACTAATCGGTGTAAGAAAGATGATCGATTATCTTCGAAAAGTAAATACTTCAGTACTTTAGAGAACACTATAAGACATTAGTAGTCGTGGCATTAGAACTAAAGACTTATTGAAGTGTCTAGTGAATTGTGTAGTTTTATATAGTGTTTGTCATTAGATGATGACCTAGAAAAGCATAGCACTTTATTTATTTATTTATTGATTTACTTGATAACTTATACAAGTGACTGATGTAGTAAGCCGTAGCGATTGATATAATGGGCCACTTGTTTAGTAAGCATTGAACATTATGAAACGAAATGAAATGATATTGCTAGATTATCTTTCGGTTACCTATTTTTAATAACTTTTAATTCGTTATCTCTATTAGACTTTTCAATAGTAACATAAGTAGATATATTGTAAGGAAGGCCGTTTTAATTCAAAAATAAGCCAAAATAATCCTGTTGTTCTGTGTTTAACAATACATACGAATAGCAAAGATATATTTTACAAATGTAAAGCTGAATATAACTTTGAATATCGCCTTAACGAATGGTCTAAATAAATATTTACCTACGTTAAAACCCGTTGTTAATTGTTATTGCATACAACACGCGCTCCTTTAACAGGTTCATGCTTTATAAATTTACGTTATAATAATATAATGGTAATTTGATTTATGCTACTACGTGAGCGTTTCCGTTTTTATGGTATACAGAAATCGGCAGGAGTTTATAAAAAGTAAAACATTTTACACGTTAGTAGGATTCAGTACAATACTATGTACTGTAATGTCTACTGCGTATCAATCATAACTCTCACAATTTCCTTAGGTTTTAATTACAATAATCTATTTTGTGTAGTACAAAATTAAAAATGTTCCATACAGGGTGAAGATACAACAAATCCGTTAATCTTATTTTGATGCAAACATAACATTATAGTAAATATATAAGTTCTCAATGCTTACCTGTAAAAATTATTTGTTTTATGAATAAATAATTACTTAATTCATCGGTGATAACATTTCACATTTTATATTTATATGTAGATATGATGTGATTTAGATCAGTTACACGTCTTGTTGAGATTTAAAAAGTAATCATTTGCCTATTGGTATTTGCGGCTTATATTGATTTGAGTGATTTAGTTTACATAAATCAACAAATACCATCCACAGCAACCGAGTCTTTTGATCTATCAGTGGCTTTGTTTTTTGCATTTATGGGTGTTTGTCTTTGAAGTCTTGAACTATTCACCTGTTTTAAAACCGAAGATGATGAGTGTTATTATTAATGTGTGGATTTCTTAAAAAAGTAACTAGAATTTAATGTTTATTGGGAACTAAATGTCATTAGTAACTACATTACGTCATATTTCTTAATTATTCCGCATAACTAGAATAAAAGAGTTTTGTTTGTAATTTACTATTTTGTAGCTTCTTTTTTTCTTTTCTTTATGGATGGACTTTACTTTTACACAATAAAAATGGGATTATGTTAATATATAAATTATTAAATTTTTGTGATCAAGCTGTAGTATGGGTTACAGTGCCCAACTTCAGCGATATAATATTTTTAATGATATTTCATGGTGCCGTCTACTTCATTATATTAAGGTCATTTTACAAAAGAGATAAAGCTACGCAACTGTTGTGTACTCCCTAAAAATATATTCTGTAAGATGCTTAATAGCTAGCCAGATTAGTTTTATCTTGGTACCGAAGGTTTACCTTCTATAAAAATAATATGTATTCTTTGAAAAGATAAATTGCAGCGCCTGTCAAAAAGTGTCGGCACTTATACATATTTGGATCTTTACACATACTTCACTGCATTTATGCATATGAAATGTTATTTTTTTCAGTTCTTACTTCTAACTGTCGGTAGACTTTCGAATAAAGTTTTCATCAACTTTAAAAACAAAGTGAATAAATAATATTTTTTCATCAGACATTAGTAGTGGATATAATTTTACATTGGTTCATGGTTTTGTTTTAATTATAATCGAGACTTCAGTGAAAATACCGGAAACTGTAATGGTCATGACGAATAGTTTCTTTTTTGTGGATGTTTATTCGATAAGAAGTTATGACATGTAACGGGGTTGATGAATTTAAAATAATATTTTTAGATTTTATTTAAAATTTATAAATTATATTTAAAATATATTTTTTTTTAACGAACGCTAATCTCCGAAGCTCTTATATCTATTACTATAAAAAATATCTTTATGAGTATTATTTTATCAAGAATAAGATTATTCTATTATAAAATGTTTTCTTAACTTCGTCACTAGATGACGGAGAGGCCTGATAATATATGTACCGTTAAATAATTCGCTATCAAAGTTGGTACGCACATACAAATTAATATAGAAATAATATCCGCACATTAAATTTCATTATAACTTGCCACCAGATGGTTTGGCTACATATAAACTTCTTTAATGGTTAACAAAATTTTATGATCATAATTGGTATGTACTTACCAATTACAATACTCGAATGAACATTTAAAATAAATATACACCGACAGAATAGTGTCTGTAACAGTTAGTACTTTATAAACTTTGAAAAATCCAGCAACCTCCTTTGTGAAATAAACTTGCAGTATATGTTAGTCCATCTACTATTTACTAAACATTTAATCATTTTTTTTTTATATTTTTTCATAAGTAAGGAAAACAGTTTTGTTCTGAAATAAATTTCCTATTTTATAATGGCATAATTGTTATATTATAAATATATATTTATTTGATAAATATCTTAATGGAATATAAAAGTTGATATGCAATTACGCGAACACATAACAGCAAACTAAGTATTAAAAACTTAATTTTGATATACATACTTCTTACACATAATCACATTACTATTACTATAAAAATGAGTATTTATTCTTTGTGCTATTCTACAGATATATTAGAATTCACCTTAGTAGAAACATCATTAAAGAATTTGTCGAGATTCGAAATTGCTTGACGATAGTAGTTACACTATTTTCGTTAGAAGACAATATATCATATAATAAAAGAAGGACCGTTTGCTTCTTAACATTGTCTTATCTATTTCGTTGACGTCAATGTGAGTTTCGTAATATAGTTTTGTTAAATTGTACTTCTGCTCAGCTGAGTGCAGCTGTTCTATAAATATGATGTAAACTATTTGGGTTCATATTTCTTATCTTGTTGGTACATATTCGTGTGAGTATTGATTTAAACAATTAGGATCATATTTGGACGATGTGGTATATTACTATTATTCTAGAAAATTTTGTTCACCGCCAAATTATTTAAGGAATATAGAACGTGTCCTTCATGCCAATAAATTAATATTTCAAGTGTTTATGAATATTGTAAAAAATATTTTTTTATATAATTATCAAGACAAACATGCTGGTGTTACTAAAAGTTCTCACAGTCTCTGATATAAAACAATAAATAATAATAATTAAAATAATAACAAGAATATTATATTTTTCATTTTTTCTTTAATATTTTCGCATAAGCTAAATAATTTAACTTTTCTCCATTTTTTTATAGGAATACAAAATGATTTTGATTTATTTTACAAAAATTTTCCTCCGTCTTTACAGGTTATTTAGGGTTATTGTATGTGTATGTATATTATTAACAAATATTTGGAAATGAGCTTTCAATTTTCTTTGTCAATTTGATGACGGTTCTAGGGACATTGTACAATGTTTTCAATTACTTTGCTTACAAGATTTTATAAACCTTATGACATAAATATTGAAATCATGGAAAATAAGGTATCGAAATGATTTATTGATTAGGGCTATAGCATCAATAAGTACGTTATATTTTTTAAGGAAATATTTTAATTTTACGTTTCTTCTTATGTAATATTGTGTGTATACTGATATGAAAATCAATTTTTAAATATTTTAAGTTTGAAATCTTTGTCTCATAGAAATTTTGTAATAAGTACAGTATGAAAGATAAACTTATAAATAAAATATCAATAAGTCATATATATTGTGTCCGATCTAGCCATTAATGAGAAAATTAAATTTAAATTGGGCAAGATCCTTGAATCCGTCCTTTTATTGTTTATCTAACGATGACAGTATTTTCTCGCAGTACATTTTTTTTAACATCAGGGTTAGACCATTTTTTTCATAATTCTCTTTTCGAGCACGTAGCATGATTTGATGGATTAATTTTATTGCATCAAATTACAATTTTTTATTATAATAATATTAATATGAAGCTGATAATTGTCATTAACTATGAAAACAGAAATTAAAATTCGGACATATATAAGTGTAGAAAACTTTTTGTTGAACCCAATGTGATGCGTCCTGCAAACCTAGTGTTAAAAGTACTGGTTAATGCTTGTCCAATATTGCAATGATCTCTAAACGTTCTAAAAGCGTTATAAATCTTCATCTTTACTGTCATGAATGGATTTTAGTTATACATTTTAAGGCGTTATGGATTTAGAGGCTATTTTTAAAATTTTATGAACGAACGTGTTAAAATTAGTGCAGTTGGTTTTTTTAGCTATCATATGATTTTTGATGATCAAGCTTTTTATGGCGGTGCGACCGTCTAGCTAGGTATATATGGATGGAGTACTTATTTCTACCATCGTACTGTAATGCAAACATAACTGAGTACATTGTAGTTTTCTTTAATGCACACGTTTATCACTCAACAACAAGCGAGGGTCTTCTCAGTCTCAGTAGCACAGTTTTTATATAATTACGGGTAACGTGCACTAAGAAGTTTTTAGATAAAGAACAGTAAAATCGTTGCTTTATTTTCTAATATTATACATTCAACTGTGTCAGTCAGATTTTGACAGAGAAATATATTTAATTAATTTTATATCACTAAAGAGGTAACACTGAATGATGGTTGAATTGAAAATATATTTTTCAAAACATTATAAAATGTATCTTGTATAATCGCTCATTTTTCGAGAACGCGTATTATAGTCAATTAATAAAGGTTAACCGCGACATTTTTAAGAAATATATAATATTTTACAATATAATATCATACTTGATAGTGGAAAATATCGTATTGTAGGATAATTATGTGTATGAAACACTAATTATAATATGGAAATAGGAATGTGATGAAATAATCGCGACCATTTATCCCATTGTGTATTTTAATTTACTGATTGGTTTGTAAATTAAATGAACAGTTTCATTATACAATGAGTATCAGGCTTTGGATTTTCAATTTAGGATGATTGGTATAGGATACCAGGATAATTAAATGTGGGATAGGTCACACTTGAAATAAAATGTTACCTTACGTTTTCATTATATTAATAACTAGAAAGTTATTGAAAAATTCTTGATGTCTTTTAAGCGTAAGATTTATAAAAAACCTATTCTTATAATACTCTAGGATAATAGTTGAGATCGAATTTCACAAGTTCACTCCTTTAGTTATTTTTATACTAGAGATATGAAAAACAAGAATTTCTATATTTTTTACTGTTGTTTAACCTGGCATAACAACTCCCAAAGTTGCTGTAAAGGGCTCTGCAGCTAATGAATTTCTCAGCGAGGGAGATCTAACATAATATCTCAAAGTTACGCCCAAATGTGGTAACGAAGGCAATTTATAAGTTGCTATGATTACTATAGGTTGGACGTACTATCAAGTGAATTTGTTTCTCGTCTGATCTTTTTTATGATTGACGATTACGAAAAATTTATGAATTTAGAACGTGAATACTTGAGCTGATATTAAAAAGCATTTGACATAAGAAAGTTTTAGTCTAAATTAAAAGTGACTGTGTAGATATTTTGAAGTATTCTTACACATAGAATGTCTTAACTTTAATATACGATGATTTTCTTGCAAGATCAAATGAAATAAGAAAATTTAAATACCTTTATCGAATTTATTTCGTGTTTTAGGCGTACATTTGTAGCATGCTCATTTTTCCTTTTTCCTTGTTTTTTTTATCAACCTAATGTATTTTTTAAAAGTTAATTAGTATTAATGTGATGCTTAACAATCTCTAAATGAATTTCAGTATCAATCTTGACATATATAACTTATTAAACTTGTAATCGGCCACAATATTTACGATGTAAATAAAATAAATATAAGCTGAAAACCTCTGCATGTTTTTATTTTATCTATATATTTATTTAATAACTCATAATAAATTCCTCCTTTCCGTGTATAAATGTATACGTTTTTCTTAGGGGACTTTATAAAGTTTTAAGTAATTTAGATCTATTTTATCTTTCCTGATCGGCTAACGAATTCGGGACTCGCAAATTAGACAGCTCTCGTCAAAATAAATCACAATACTTAGTAGCTGAATAATTGAATTATGAAATGAAGTTTGTAGTAATTACAATTATGTGTTCATATTTCTGAATTTTATATTTCTTAATTTAATTTACAATACACCTCAAGTTTTAGAATCCATTTTGGTGATTGATTGATTTCCAGGTATTCGAGTCAAGTTGTGACAGCCGTAATCAGAAAAATCGATGGCGCAAGTATGTTTTAACTGTTATTTAGTCACGCCAAAGAGCTTGCGTTACGCGAGGAAATTACTAATACAACGGTATACTTTTATTTTAATTCAGATGTGAAGCATTAAATACCGTCTATTGATGTTACTCAACATGGCTGTAAACATTACATATATTTGATTATAAATTGCAAGCAATATTTTGCAATAAAGTCAGTCAGTGAAATAATACCAGAACTTAGCATTACTATTTTTTATTTGTCACGAATTGTACTAGTCTGTCTATGGAAATTTTTAATGTTAGCCCGGTTTCAGAACAGTGTTTCTTCAAACTTTAGTTAAAGGCTACGAAAGTGGTATTGTTTGCATTTTATAATTCGAGAGATTCTACTTTTTTAATGCTTCCGTGGCGAATTGGTTTATCTTAACACAGAAATCCTGGTACGATTCCGGAACTACATAACAAGTGCAGTCTGATTGGTGGTAGTGTTTTTTCAAATCGGTGTGCCTACCTACCACCTTCAATGTTAACTTGTCACCATGACGTTCTGTATTCAGGAAGTCATAAATGTGAGTGCTAGAGCAATCTAGAGGAGTACGCTTCTTCATCTACTTAACTTGTCACTTAACATTATGTGAAATACAGGGTCTGTGTTGCCAATAGCTGATAAAAAATACTCCAATTCAAATCTTCTTGTTTAAGTTGGAAAATACAAACCGCAAAACTTAATTCTTACTTACAAACGACAAAATATCAGAAACGATATGCCTGTCTATTAAGCTTCACAGCAGGGTATGACAATGTTATTATTTTTAATCTTTTGAAATACCTCCATTCCAAGAAGTAATCAATTCTTTATGAGTAATATTTACATAACTTATAAACTATGTTGAATGTTATATACTGTAAAATCTTCATTATTAAAGGAATAAGTTGTTACTGTACCTTAAAATGTTTTGTAAGTGTAATCCCAAAAAATTGAAACATGTTAATAACAAATTCAAAAAACTAATTTTGAACAGGGATTATGACTAAGTGCAAGATCAACATTTTTTCTCTTCTTTAGTGATGATTTTTTTTCCTAGAGAATTTAATCGTAACACTGTAAAAAGTTATGCGTACATAAAAAAGTAATATAAAAGAAATACCCTTCGTATTAAAAATTTTTTCGAATATAGAAATTGTCTGTTATCGTCTGTTAAAATATACAATTAACTATTCTTATTAATTCGATTTTAGCTGTTCTATGATAAGGGAGAGATATGATAAACTAAAATCTAGATTTAAAGAGTTTATTGGTTGTCTTTTTTTCTGAATATGAAATTAAGATAACCTCACCTGTCATAGAAGACAACTAATACGGTTTTCAGATTTTAACAATGGGAGTTCTTATAGTCAATTAACTGAAAACGAGGAGGACAGCAAATATGAATTGGTCCCATGATTGGTGTAGCACAAAGATGTTATAGGGACGACTATCATACTCCTAATGCACCATCATAACGAACCTGATATCAAAAATAGATCTCTGTTGTTGTAGACAAGACGTCAAAAATGCGATCCCCGTGTGGTCGTCGTGCACTGCCAACTGTGCATTTTCCTGCGGCCGGAAATTTTGAAAACTGCTAGAAAATTATGCTTATGCATACTTTGATGGAGTTTTAAAACTTATTTCCTTCGATGAATATCTTCGATAAATATATTTAGTTAAGTGTGGGCGAAATAGGGTGCTGTCTATTTTAAGTCAAAACTTGGTAATGGTAGCCTATTTTGAAAACTTTCATTTTTCACTTCGTATACACAGATAAAATTTGTGGTTTTGTATTTGATAATAAGCTTTTTATATAATTAATAACTAAAAGGTATGGCCTTAGTACAATCCTTTAAGTTGAACAATATCATTACCATGGAAAATAAAATTCTCAGTACATTACTTTGTACATCGAAAGTATTACTTCTAAACATTAAACATTCATAGCTATTAGGCTGGTTTAATGATACGAACTAGAAAATGTCAAAGTATTTTATTCGAAGAAAAAAAGGAAAAATCATCAAAGTACCTAGTCCAATCATAAGTTCAGTTACAAATGAAAATGCATTTTTTTTTAAGTAATGTAATATTATTAAAATTTACACCTACATATTTATTATTGTCTTGTCTTAATTAAAAATAAAAAGATATTATTTTCGAAATGGCCACCTTTGGCTTTTATGTAGGTCTTTAATCTGTCTGGCCAAGAATCTATGGATTTACGCACAGTTTCAAAAGAAAATATTGCTACTGCTTACTCTAAAGATTTTTTTAAACTCAATGTCACCGTGTCCTTTAACCAGGTCATGTCCTTTACAACTGACAATAATTTGAAGTCTGAAGTGTTGAGATCTGGGCTAGATGAGAGACAGTTTTCAGCTCTTATAAAGTCCGGAAAGTTGATTTCAAGCCAGGCTAAGGTAGTTGTGACCAGATGCAGTCTTCCTGGAAAATCCGCGGTATATAAAAAGTATATTGCTAAGAGGTTTCACAACACGATTGATGATCTTGATACACTTTGGCAGAAGTTTTCGTTTCTTTTTCACAAAAATGTAGTTTTGTGAATCCTTGATTAGATACGCCTCATTATACCATTACTGACGCAGGATGAGCAATTACACTTTATATACTTATTGTATATTACTTATTGTAGTGTTCTTCAATCGTGAAAATTTTGTCATCGATAAAGATAATATTTCTGTGCCTTTTACCTGCGTATCGCGACACAAGGCGTTTTGATCGATCCACTCTCTTTAATTGTAAAGCTTGATTTAGGGCATGTCCTGTACATGGGCGGTAAGCACCGAGCTTCAGGCCTTGTTATATAATACGCGACAGACTCTTAGCAAGAATCTTCATTTTCGCGATAATATATTTTGCTTCGTGATGGGGTTTCGACGAATTCTGGCTTTAACCGCATTAACAGCCTTTTTAGTTCTAACAGCACGCAGCCGGTTCGACCTATTCTGGTCTTCGACAGAAGTGTTGTTGTATCTGTTGATAGTACAATATACGAACATACGACTGATACCATGCTTTTGAAGAGTCTGGAATAGGACCGACGGCTCCATATCCACTTTGTGCATGGCGATCACTGCAATCAGTTGCAGTCCGATAGTGGCCCCGACCGCACGTCCGCTCTGGTACTGTGTTAGTGTTACGTTATCGTTTCGCGCAGTTTTCACTGCGTTCGCTATGTGTTGTTTCGCGGCTGCCACCGGCTTATGCGGGGATTTTTTGACGGGTTCGCAAGTCCCCCGTACGCGAATAGTTAGGGCTAGAATCGGCGTCCACCGATTGGGACCATGTTACCAGGTGCTCCCGCGAGTGCACTTCGGGAGTCACGTCCGCGTGGGTGCTCATCGCCCAGATAGGTATATAGATTTCCGCGGGGTTTGGGCAATCGCAATAAGCGCATTGCTTTCTCGCGCGACTTTATCCCCCCACCCTAACCCGACGCGAGGTGATGAGGCCGTAAGTGCGCAGTTCGTGCGTTTCCGGACGTGTCCAAACTTATCCGGACCTGCGTTCAGTGAGTTATATTATTGCAGTGTAGTGTCAATAAGTGTCCGCGATGTCGGTATCCGCAAACACCGACTGCATGGACTTCATGCGGTTCGAGCTTCCGGAAGCTTGGCCTCGCTACCAGGCGCGCTTAGACGAGCGCGCGGCTCTTCTGAGGGCCTCCGAGGGCCCAGCCTGTCCTCTTCCCTCGCGCACTGCGCGTCCCCGTAGGAGGCCGACTTGGACGGTCTTCCAGCTCCTCCATGGAGGTTGACTGCCTCCTCAAACTTCCGTCTACAGAGGATAAAGGCGTCGCCCCGCCCCGGGCTCCGATGGTCATAGCTCGCCTGCCTTTCCACAGGTCACTTGACAGTTAAGGTAAGCCAGCTTCTCTGGCCAGGGTTCCAAATTGAAATTATTGAAAAGTTGAAAAAGAGAAAAGTTTTTATGTAACAGTATTTATGACTAGACTAGTTATAATAACACAGGGAAGAGACATCCGTGAAAATCTCAGTTTAGATAATTTTTTACCATTTCGGTTAAAGCTTTAAGTCCATAAAAAATTAAAGGAAAAATGTAGCTCGAATAAGGTCAATTTAATTAATATGTACATATAATATGAGTTCAATATTTTCTTAATTTATTTAGCTAAAATTAAATTATAGAAATTAATTTCACCCACATTGTTAAAATAATCCACGACAAAAATTAAAATAATATCTAAAACACAGCAAGGTTAATATTTTTTTTTATAGGAAGACTAGGCAAACGAGCTAGCGGTTCGCTGTCGCTCATAAACAAGCACAACACTCGCGTAGTCACAACTGCGTTGCCGAATTTTAAGAAAGGATTAAGTTCTTTTCTTGAAGGTCCCGAAGTCGTATCGGTCCGGAAATACCCCTGGCGAAAAATAATTCCACAGTGTGTGTTAAGTGACAATGTGGCCTTATATAGTGAAATATGTTCGCCCAAAATACATTCGGCTTCCAGATGTATGACTGCCGGAACACAGCAATGCTGTTATGGCAGCAAATGGACAATCAGGATGATAGCTAACCAGGCGAATTCGAAAGATCCTACCACCATCCAGACAACTACTTCTGAGGCCTGGAAATCGAACTCGGACTTCTGTATTACAGGGTATACCACTGCATCACAGAGACAATCAATTAACTTAAGCAAGCTTTATTATAATTTATATTTAGAGTGGATGATAATATATATATATAGCTAATCAGGTGTTAAAGGTTGCATGCATGGACATAAACCATATATTGTTTTACTTATATACAAATAAAGTATTTTAAAAACGTAAAATGATGAAGAGTTAGTTTACCTTCGACTGACAAATTTTACAACAAAACCACAATATGAGTTATCGATTGTCCTCACTTGCCTATTAATTTATTCATCCTTGTAATTTATTCAAGTCAGGTGCAGAACATGATTGCGTATTAAATAATCTAGATTTCTGATTGAGTTAGTGGTTGATACACCCATACTACGTTGTAATTTTCTGTGGTCAAATATAGTAAAGAAATACGACATTTTTTTATTTTCTTAACTATGTATTCTTGTCCTGACGTATGTTACGTGCGAATAACGTCAATTTGTAGCAATTTAAAAAAAAATCCTGACTTAAACAACTAACTTTTTATTAACATCGCAAAATACAGAAATTATAATATATAATTAATGATTCAAGAAGACAATTTTTGACATATTTTTATTGCCAATGTGCTTTAGCGTACAATGAAAGAAATAGGCGTAAATGTTTTAATTTTTGTAACCTTAATTGATAATGATTGTGAAGAAAATATGAAATTCATTGATAAAAATTTGTATGAAAACAACTATAATCGTGTTTATAGTTATTAGTTAATGTTTTGCAGCATTTAATACGCAATATTGATGACTTGGAGAATAGTGATAGGTCTTTAAAATAAAATATTCTGTTTAAATTTGTTCTAACACTACCTTGACTAAAAAAAATAAACCGATTATTAGACTATTGCATTGTAAAATTTTGCAAATAACTACTTTACAATAATAGCATAAAGTACATAAAATGGACGAACATATGTAGATTTTTTTCTCCCAGACCTAAAAAGTTTTTCTTCAATCTGTTCAAACTAATCTATTATAAATAACATAAAGAAATTATATAAAACTTGTTTGTATTACCTCCACTACGCTGACGCCGACGCCAACGCTAACGCTAACGCCAACGCGGACATATGAATGGAAAGGCGATATCTAAATAGTATCAGAGTTTCCCGTTGTCATGTAAAGGAAGTATCTTTTATTGAGAGTTGAAACTACGGACAATTTTTAATTCTGATTTCATAACGCCGTCCAGGTCTTAAAAAAGTTGTACAGCATTTTTAATTTTTGACATCAACAAAAAAGAAATAATGTTCAATATCGATTTTATTTTGGAATATTTTATTACATGTGTATGTTTAAATTTTAGTCATAGGTGTAAGATAATGGATGCAATATATTATTCATTAACAATTTTATATTAGATCACCAAGCAGTGCATCTGTAGATAAGTTTGATTATCTGCTTTCTGTCATGTCCATTTATCTTTATTTTTAATATTATTTACAACATTTTTCTGAATAATTTACTCAGTCGTTCGTTTTGTGATGACCCTTTCCGCTGCCAAATACAGTATAAATATGATCGATGTTGGAAGCTGTTAACAGACCTGGCTTTTACAGTTTTGACCTATTGTGTTTAAAGATGCATGTGTTTCTGCAATGCATTTATAACAAATAAAAGCACATACTTCAGCAAATATGCGATAGTTTTTAACCGAAATCCAAATTACTTAAAACGTGATTTAGTGCATTAAGGCAAAAGCGATATATGTTTTAAAATAATAACTATCATTATTTAGATTAATTTACTATTAGACATTTACAAATTCGTTAATTTGTAATTTAACATTCAATAAAGAGGGATCGTTCTTTTATGCGGTGATTATCTAGCTAACGGCAATGGAATTTTGAATAAATAAAACCTACACCGGAAATTGGATGAATATAGCCATAATTTACTTTACTCAATCATCTCTCTATTTGGGCATAATAATTAGATATAAATCGAATTATTTTTTCTATTTATTACTGCTTATTTTATATTTGCTGATTAATGAAGTAGATGGGTAAATTTTAATATTTATTGTTATGTTTACTTATTGCTTTGCCATTTGAATTTTCAGATAAAAACAAAAATGATTTTTAGCTGTCTTTGGAAAATCGTTTCTAAATTAATTCGGTTGTTTTGAAATAAATAAATATTTTTTTCAAAAGTCTCATCATCACCGTCAAATTCATTTTTAAATGAAATAAAATAAATCTGAAAATGGATTTGATGTTACGGTTCGACCGTTCAAAGCTGTTGAACTCAACATCCTGAGGATGCCACATGTAGTGACGAAATGTGTTGAGATTGTATTTTAGTCGCAATATTTGCGATTTAGATATGTTAGTGACCTTTGTTCTCTGGCGGACTACTTAATTCCGTAGTTTATTCATCAGAAAAACGTCGCGCATAGCTTTGTTTATAGTGCCGTAGGCGAGCACAGGTAGCACGCACTGATCGAAGACAACTTCTGGCTTTGAGGTGTATAGACCAGAAAACTAGGGTCACCGACATAGCATTTCGAATAGATAAACTGAAGTGCCAATGGGCTGGTCACGACTGTCGTAGAAATGGCCACCGAAGGTGTAGATGTGTCTTAGAATGGAGACCGCGTTTAGGCAAACACAGCACAGG
This sequence comes from Pharmacophagus antenor, assembly GCA_018245475.1. Taxonomy (NCBI): domain Eukaryota; kingdom Metazoa; phylum Arthropoda; class Insecta; order Lepidoptera; family Papilionidae; genus Pharmacophagus; species Pharmacophagus antenor. The sequence goes on along the minus strand of DWQX01000182.1, from coordinate 33,371 downwards.
ACGTTCCCTGACCAGACGGTGCGAAGATCTTCGTGAGGCGGCTGGCAGAAACTGGGTGCGCATGGCCGAAGATCGGACTACGTGACGTTCTTTGGGAGAGTCGTATATCCAGCAGTGGACTACCCCAGGCTGATGTGCTGTGATGATTTTCGATTAATATAAGCGGAAATATTAATTTTTGTTTTAATTAGTCATAGAGTTCCGCAAAGTAACGCTTGAATAAAAATATTATATAAAATCCTTTTATTTTATAAAACCATCTCCTTTAAAATTGAAATTGATGGTGAAGTCACGAGCAGGTGGCATTGAATTTAGCTTCAAAATTTTCTATTGTTCTTCAAGATTGTCAATTTATGGCAGTCGTAATAAACAAATTCTTATGTTTGGTTTTGTTTCCAATGTTATTCTATTCAGAGTACTCGTATCACAAAGTAATAGTTTATACGTCATACTTTTGGGCTAATCTTGTCACAAAAGTTTTGAAAGTTACCAAAAGTGTTATTTGATGAGGTGAAATGGATCAGGTAAAATGTAAAGAGGTGTCTTAAGTTGTTAGGCTGTGGGTTACTGTTGGAATTATGATTATTGTTGTCGACGGGACTCTAAGTATTAAAAACTAGTTCGTATGCTTGGTGTAGAAATTTAAGACAAAATTGTGTGATAGATAAAGTAAAACATCTAAATTGCTACTGTTGGTGTGTAATTAACAGGAAGATGATAATGTCAAAGACATTATGTCCACATTACACTTGATGAATATTGAGTTAATAAATAATAATATAAAGGAAAACATAATTATCTGGGAGAAAAGTGTCGAGTTTATAAGCCCATTATTTTATATTGTACTCGTGTACAATAATTTATTTATTCGTGTTTGTTTCAGATCGCATTTATTTAATTTAACTTATTTATAGCCTGTAACAAAGTAGGTGTGGGCGATATCGCTGCTAGCGTCAAAACATGTTTCATTCATATCAATATAATGGTAGTATATTTATGTATTTTAAAAAAACATTATTATTTTCAATTAATAACAGTTTTTAATAATTTTATCATTGCGGATTCTTTTATAATTAATTTCGGTTGCTACTGCTATATGAGTAATTCATGCTAATATATTGGCATATTTATATGTTAATTACCTCACAACAAGAATATGTTTTCTAATTTGTTTTTGTCCCTTTTTTAAGTATGGCTATTATTAAAAAAGGGTTTAATTTTAGAGATAGAATTAAAAGATGGTCCTTTGAGCTGAAAGATTGAAATAAAAATTAGAACTCCAGCATCGGATAAAGAAAGAAAGATGTAGTTGTAACCGTAAATCATAAACTCAAAACTTATTTTTATTTAATTAATCCAATGTATTTATTTCGCGGTAAAATATTTATGTGAAATAAATGCAATATTTCAGAAGTGTTTATTTTTATTACTAGTAAAGACAGTTTGCAACCTGAAATGATACTACGCAATTTTGAAGACTAAAGAAAGTTAGCGGAATTTTATCGAATAATTTCTCTTCTAAATTTATCTTCTATTATATAACACAAAAATGAATTTGCTTATTATCTTTAATCACAAATACTACGCCTATAATAAAATCTTAACACGTTCCGTCACTAAGTGTGGCGTCCTCGTCTGGTTCGAGGTGGGGCGGTCGAACCAGGAACATCTAAAGATGCCAACTTTGTTTTATTTAGTTCGCAAAGTAACGCATAAATCAATAAATTACTAGTATAAAATATCCATCTATAAACAGACTTTTCTTACCTATTTTATTGTTTATAACATAATCCTTTAATGAAACAAAAATTTTATAGTGTTGGATTTTTATATTTTACATTTTAATAGCTTTGTATAACTAATCTGGCCATAAATACTATTAAATAAAAACTTTTTTTTAACTTTTCAATTATTGTGAATTTGCAACACGTTTATTATTTTAAAAACTTCGTTTGATTTCGCGGCATTTCACATATTTTTTCGTGTTCGTTATCAAATTACAATATGGAATGGGGTATTAAAGAAAATAGGATTGCAGTGATCACCAAGCACAAAGTGGTTATGGAGCCGTCGGTCATATCCCAGATACTTCAAATGCTTGGTAGCAGCCGTATGTTCATATATTGTACTATTAACAGATTCAATATTGTACTATTAACTTCCTGTGTCGAATACTTGAAAAGATCGGGGCGGCCGCATGCTGTTAGAACTACAAAGGCTGTTAATGTGTTAAGGTCAAAATTCGTCGAAACCTCGTTAGGAAGCAAAAATCTTATCGCGAGAAACGAAAATTCCCGCTAGGACTTTGTCGTGTATTATAAAACAAGATCTAAAGCTCAGTGCTTATCGTCGATATACAGGACATGCCCTAAATCAATTTTTACAATTAAAGAGAGTTTATCGATCAAAACGTCTTCTATCGCGATATGCAGGTGGAAGACACAGAAATATCCTATTTACTGATGAATAATATTTCACGATTGAAGAACACCACAATAAGCAAAATGATAAAGTGTAAGTTCACAGTTCTATAGAAGCTTCTCAAGTGGTCGGAAAAGAACAGCGTGGTCATCATTCTGCATCAGTGATGGTTTAGTGGAGCGTGTCTTATCAAGGAGACATAAAACTACATTTTTGTGAAAAAGGAGGGAAAACTTCAGCGAAAGTGTATCAAGATACAGTTTTGGGTGTTATTGTGAAGGTGGCCGTTACGAAAATAATATTTTTTTATTTTTTGCTGAGAGTTTAATAAATATGTAGGTGTAAATTTTAATAATATTACATTACAACATAAAAGAAAAAAATTCATTTTCATTTGTAATAGAACTTATGACTGGAATAGGTATTACACGTTTTCAATAAAAAAATATAATATCCTATTGTTATTAATGATAACGCAGAGGTAACGAGTTTATTGCAGTCCATATTTTTTAATTAGACAAATGTTAAGAATAAACATGAATAAACGTACAATTGTTAGATTTTACACTTCAGCGTTTTTTTCTGTATTTTTCTTTGTATGTCAAAACGTATTTCAAATAACTGGAAAAAAATATTTTTGCTCTAAAATTTTCTAAATTATGTTCGTCTTTGATATAGTCTATTTAAAAGAAATGTAGATCTCTTTAAGTACAAGCACTTTTCAAAATTAAATCGGCAATCAATGGAAACCCAAAAAACAGTTACGGAAATAGTATTTGTAAATAAATGTTTTATATTTACCCACGTATGAGGTTGCATTTTTAATTTTCGTTTTTTATCATTTTCTTTATATTTAATCGAAAATCAATAATTCTTGTATCGAATGCATAACACCTCCTGATTATGGCACATGTAGTGACGAAACGCGTTGAGATTATAATTTAGTAATAATATTTGCTGTTAAAAAGAGCAGCAATTAGCTCAAAATTTTTTTGTTTCATTGATTTATTTATAGTCTAGGTTACAGTCTCTTATTATTTTATAAATAAAAATAAATTGTGAAAAGTAGATTATTGAAATTCGGATGAATTTTTTTTTTAAATTCATGGGGGCAAATTTCGAGGTATGACTATAATAAACAAAAAATAATGAACATAGTCTGTCGACTCAGAAAAACATTACGTGTAAGAATATCTTTTTTACAGGGGGTTAGAATTTATATATAGATATAATAAATATCATGACTGCTGAATGTTGATCTGGGTTCAAGTGTAAATAATGTTTCTTATTCACAGTGCTGGAAAATCATATAAAATAATATTTGTACTTAACTATTAACTGATTCAAAATATGAGTAAAGCAAATATTAATGTTACCTTTAATATCATACAATATAAAGAATATTACATTTCAACATTGTGTTTTCTCTATAAAGAGCATAAGGTAAAATATCATGTTTACAAGAATCGCTTTGAGGCTTCGACTTTAAAGGGAATATAATTTTTAGTCTCTATAGAGTTTCTATTGTTTATTCAATTTTATATTGTATTTAGTGAACTAAGCCGATTAATTCAATTTCCTGGCGCTTGTATAAACATTGGCTACCTCGCATCGATCCTGTGGTGTTTTGTGGCCGCCACTGTAAAATTGTAAATTGTTATTTATTTATCATAATTTAATGTTACATACATTTTGGACAATTTGCTATCGATAACTCGAGAGAAGATGGCTCTGTTTTCATTTTGACTAGCTACTTAAGGTAAGAAAAGTCGGGTTCTGTACCTTCATCCGCCGCACCCAAGGAAGGTACCCACAAGATGGCAAAGGGTAAGGGCAAAGGTAAGAGCTCTGCCGCAGGCAAGGCCTGCGCCGACACCGCTGCCACCTCCTCCCGAGTCCATGGAGACTCCATGGACTACGGTGGTCAAGCGGGGCAAAGGCAAAGCCAAGCCCGCGCAAAAGAAGGCTCTAGCTGCCCAGCCGCAGTAGTCGGCCGCAACTAAAAGGCGACAACGTAGAAGGGCCAAGCTTGTGCCGCCCTGGACGGTAGCCGCTGTTATCACGGTGCCGGACGAGACTGCGTCGCAAGGTCTTTCCTACGAGAAAATCTTGGCTGCAGCAAGAGCTAATGTGAGCGTTAGTGAGCTGAGAATCGCGGGGCTCAGATTCCGCCGAGCCATTACCTGAGCCCGGGTACTCGAGGTTTCCGGTGAGGAGGCAAACCCGAAGGCTGGTCGGCTCGCTGCGAGACTTCGGAAGGCCTTGCCGAGCGAGTAGGGATGCGAGTCTCCGGGTTGGATGACTCGACGGAAAAGGAGGACGTTGCCTCTGCGATTGTGAGGTCCACCGGCTGCTCGCTGGAGCACGTGGAGGTCGGCGACATTCGGCGCGGTAGGTTTGGCGTAGGTCTGCCCTCGTGCAGTGCCCCATAGATGTTGCGAAGCAGCTCACGGTAGGCAGCGCCAAGCTACTCATTGGGTGGAGCTCGGACAGCGTATATGTGCTGGAGCCTAAGCCCTTGCGGTGTTACCGCTGCTTGGAGCTTGGGCATACGGAAGCGCAATGCCAGGCGCCAGTCGAGCGGGCCAACGTCTGCTTCAGGTGCGGAAAACCGGGGCACAAGTCCGCGGCGTGCACAGACACGCCGCACTGTCCCGCATGCGCGGAAGTAGGCAGGCCCGCAAATCATTACATCGGCACCAAAAAGTGTGCGCCCCCCAAAAAGGGTAAGAGGCCGGCTGGTCGGACCACAGCCACTCAGACGCCGCGCGCAGAGCCCGAAGCCGGGCCACTCATAGACACGGCCTAACAACGGACACACCACTGCGTATCCTACAGGCCAACGTCAACGACTCCGCTGGGGCGCAGGATCTCCTCCTGCAAACCATGCTGGAGTGGTTGGTGGACGTAGTGGTGGCTGCAGAGCCTTATTATGTGTCGGATCAACCCAATTGAGCGGGTGACATCGAGGGCTCTGTCGCGGTCATAGTGCCGACGGCCGACTCATCTCCCCTGACAGTTATTGGCAGGGGAGAAGGATTCGTGGCCGTCTCCTTGTGTGGCCTTACCTATGTAGGCATTTATTTATCCCCGGACAAACCGCTCAGTGAGTTTGAGCGGTTTCTGGACCGGGTCGGAGCTGTGGTGCGGTGTTCAGTGCCGGGGTCGGTGTTCGTCCTCGGAGACTTCAACGCCAAGAGCACTGCGTGGGGTTCACCGAGAACGGATCCCAAAGGCGAAGCCGTTGAGGATTGGGCAGCAGCATACGGCCTGGTCCTTCTCAATCGGGAAAAAGTAAACACGTGTGTGAGACAGCAGGGTGGGTCCATAGTGGATTTATCATTCGCTAGCCCATCTGTCTGACACCGTGTTACAGATTTGCAAGATGCGGAGGAGGTGGAGACACTCCCTGATCACCTTTACGTAAGGATAAAGGTCTCCCCAAACTCGGAATCGGTGGTGGCTCGCCCAAATACCGGACGAGACGCGTTGCCACGCTGGTTCCTAGTCCAGCTAGATCGTGATCTGCTCGTAGAGGCCTCGATTGTCCAAGCTTCGTGCACTTGCGCTGAGCCGACGGATGCGGACAGTGGCGCTTTCGAGTTGAGATCGACACCGACCAGCGTGTGCGACGCCAAGAAGCCTCGCGCTAGGCGCCGTCCTCCAAGGCGGGCTGTGTACTGGTGGTCGTCCGAAATCGCCGAACTCCGCAAGGAGTGCACGGCTGCACGACGCCAGTACACACACTATCGCAGGAGACGGCGGTTGCGAAGCGAGGCATCTTAGGAGGTCGAACGCCAGCTGCATAGCACTTATTTGAAAGTGCGAAGGCTGCTGCAGTTGGCAATCGCCAAAGCGAAGGACGCCGGGAGGAGAGAACTCCTCGATGTTCTAAACGCGGACCCGTGGGGGCGCCCGTACCACGCCGCGCGGAAAAAACTCCGCGCGCAGGCTCCCCCGCTTACGGAGATCATGCAATCTCAGCTGCTGGAGAGCGTTGTGTCGACCCTGTTTCCTAGCAGATCTGGGCACAACCCTCCAGCTATGGCGGTCCCTTGACAACGAGTGGAAGAGGTTGCTGAGGAGATCCCTCAGGTGACAGGAGGCGAGTTACAGGTCGCAGTTCTGAAGCTGCGAGCCAAAAGAACCGCCCCCGGACCTGACGGCATACCAGATCGAGCCCTCTGCCTGGCGCTTCCCGCGCTAGGGGATCGGGTTACAGGCCTTTTACATCTGTGCCTGACAACGGGTCGTTTTCCGGCCTGTTGGAAAGAGGGCCTGGTACAATTAAGGAAGGAGGGTCGGCCGGCTGATTCTCCGTCGGCCTTTAGGCCGATCGTGTTACTTTTTTTTCTTTCTTTTTTTTTCATTGCTAGTTATCCCCTGTTACGTTATGACAGGGCCTTGTTTTGTCATTTATTACTTTCTTATAATTATGTAACGCAAGCATATTTCCTCTTTCATTCTCAATTCTCTATTTCGTATTTTTCCATTATCTCGCATACCACATTCCACTTCCTTCTCGCACGCATCTCGCTTAAATGAGTTAGACAGTTCTTTTTATTGTTACAATTTCCCTAGTCTAGTACATTACATTATTTACTTATCTCTACTTTCCAATTTGGTATACATTTTTTGTTTCCTCTCTCTTTCTTAATTTTGTGTACTTTGGTTTTTCTGTATAGTCTTACTTACAACTTTCTTACAGTATCTAATAAAAAAAATTCTATCCCTATCTTCACTCATTAACGAGGCAATGTTATCTATAGTGATTTTTATTCCTAAAAAGAATTCACACTCAATCCGTTCTCTTTCATACACGGGACAGCAAGTGATCAAATGGGACACGGTCTGGTCTACTCCGGGGTCACATATGCACGCGGGACTCTCCTTACACTTCAATTTATATAAGTATGAGGAGAATCCCCCGTGCCCCGTGAGCATCTGGACCAGGCTCGTGTCCAACTCAATCCTGCAGAGCGTGCGATAGGCTGATACGGCGTCCGGGAAAAATATCCGCGTTGTTGAAGCCGTTGTTCTTTCCATATAGCGCCTGTTCCATTCCTCAACCGTATTCAGCCTAAGCTGTCGCTTAATGAACGAGACAGGACACTTCTCGTAAACCGGTCTCCTTTTATCCTTTAGGGCCGCTTCCTTGGCTAGCTGATCCGCTCTCTCATTTCGCTCTACCTCCGCGTGCGCTTTCACCCAATATAATCTCACTTTCATACCTTTTTCTTTCGCTGCCTTCATATTCTCTATCACTCTACGCGCTAAGGGATGGAAGGTGTCAGGTTGTGCGACTGTCTCGAAAGCGGATCTCGAGTCGCTAAAAATAGCGCATGTCTGCGCTTACCCTCTGGCCGCGTACCCCGTTGCTTCCACTAATGCCAGTAGCTGTGCCTGGAATACAGTGCAGAAGCCTCCCTTGCTTGAGCTTTCTTCTGAAAGTCTCTTCGGCGCCCAGCATCACGTAGAACGCCGCACCCATCTTGCCATCTATGCGGCTGCCGTCTGTATAAATTTGGGCAGCCGTGGTGGTGAGCCCCGCCAATTGACGTGAGTCGGAACACCGTGAGATTTTAGTGGGTATACCGGGAGCTTCACTCCCGGGGAGTCCTACATAACTGCCCTGAACCTCCCCTGGTCGGGCGGTATGCGTAACGCATTTCCTCACGTAAAACAAAAAGTTTCTGTACCTTCATGAAATTACAAGTTATTATAGTTGTGTTTGTGGGCAGTTAAAATTTAAAAGCCACTAGCTAGATGCGCGCGTTGTTTATTTTTTTGTTGCACTTTTTATTAAGTCTTTAATTTTTTAAACTAAAGTTTAAAATTTAGAATGCAATTGTAATAATGATTTAAAAATTATTTTTAATTATAAATTTGTTTTTAGCCAAATCTTGCTAGTCAATATTATTTTTAAATACCTAAAATTCTAGATGGACTTGCGTAACTTCTGTGCTACGGAGGCAGTATGATCGATGAATCTTTTTGTACGAGAGTGCTCGTACAGTTCTTATTTCTTGTTTATCGAGGGTGTAATTTTTTCGTACACTTATCTACGCACGGTAAATTGTACTCTCATGCCGCTGCGCTGTCTGGGTTACTGTGACATTTGAACATCTTTGGTCATTTGCACGCTGGCTGCCTTGTGCAACTCTGTGAAGTACCTCTGGAGTACTTTTCCACCCTCTAGCTCTAAAGCACCGTCGTTAACCCATTATTCGCAGATGAATAATGAGTGCAGCGACACACGATATCAGACTTAATTTTTTATGTATTAACAGAGCAGAATTTTTCCATCTGATGAGTTTTTTTTTTATATTAAAATTTTTTGAGTTAATTCAGAACACAATCGCGGTTTTCGAAGATCTGTGGTCCGTTTCGTAAGTTCTTCCGGGACCAGCATGAAGGAATTTATCCTTGCTCATTTTCGATGCCGCCACTTTGTTGTATCATTATCATGGTTTCACATGAAACCATTTCACAGCATCGTCGACATGATTGTGGTTTACAAAGTACCGTCACATCAAGTCCTATAGTTGGCAAACAATTAGCAAGTGTTATGCAAAAGTATTAGAAGAATTTGGTTGTTTACCCTGCCCTTGCTTGCACTGCGATAGAATCGACCATTGTCGATTCTATCGTAATGCAAGCAATCAATTTTACACAGATATATGAACAAGACTTCGAAATATCCGTACTTGGTAACTGTGTAAATCTACAGGTTTTTCCACTAATTTAAAAAGCCTGCCAAAAGAATGGTCAGATTTATTGTATTTTATTTTATAAGCTTAACGTTCTAATCTGTTCGTAGCCTATGCGGTTTTTGTCATTTTATCGTCTCACGTTCTTTACCATGACTCTAATGGTTGGTATAAACTGGGTAGTATATCATCACAATCATATTCATCAATATGTTCAGATGTAGAATCTCTAATTATACGGATTCGTATAGTCATTTTCGTTAGACACTGTATATTATTTTTCAAAAAATTAATGTTCGATTTGTGACGTTTTTATCTTTTCAGTACAACGATACGAATCGACTTTAAGTTATTAGCGAACAATACAATAGAAAAATTTTGATTGAAAAAAGAAACTATTTTTCTTGTTTTATACAATAGTGTACAAAAAGCTTGTCAAGGGTAAGACAAAATACTTTATTTTAAACATTAAAAACTTGGTGGTTCAGGATAATAAGATTGTGCCAGATAAACGTTACGTTTTGTATAGAATAATATTAGATTCAACCTTTTGAACTGACGCATTTTGGATCGCTGTATTTAGGGGCAGTATTTTACTTTAAAATGTATATACGTATTTGTAAATATCTATTTTGCGTTTAATTACATTTTAGGTGTAACTGAAGCGTTAGTAAAGTTTTGTTTATAGAAGTATAAGGCCAGCTGTGATCTGTTCTATTTAGACAGATGAGAGTAAGACCGTTTTATTGTTTGCTTTCCATAAATACATCGCTTTATCTTTTGACACCCGTGTTTTTCTTCTGTTTTGAATATTTTGCGTCTAACTGTGTTCCGTTAAATTTGTTTTTCATTTTAATAAACAATGTTATTTTTTTTTGAATAAATGTAGGAAAAGGTTTTATTTAAATTTTTGGAAACTTATGTTTTTGTCGAGGTGATTAAAAATTGTTATTTAATGTTTCTGTATTGAGAAATTTACAAATAATTGTTGTATATTTAAGATCATTTGAATAAGGTTGGGAATATTATCTTCCTTTATGAAGAATTGTGTTTTAATATAAAATCCTTGTTTTTTTTTTTAAATGTGTTTGAATTACTGTTGGATATTGCGGGTTCTTATCCTATATAAAAAAGTGTATTCATAAGGTTTCATACAACATGTTTTATAAATCGGTTGTAGTAGTAAATGAGGAAAAATGTAACAGACTTGACCTGAGATTAAATAAATCCAAAAGCCTAAAAACATACCTATAATACGTAAAGACAATTATCTACAAAGAAAAGGTTGTCATATACTATAAAGTTTGTGTATTATTTGATTGCTATTTTTAAAATCATACAAGAGCAACGACTTTCTTCAAACAAGCTTATTTATTAATAATACATTTTGTTCTTAGATTATGCGTTTATGCTGGTGGTGTTTCTCGGTTCAGTTTATTACCTTCGAAAGAGGGACGTATTGCATGAGACTACGTTATTATAAAATAGAAGGTTTTGTGTAAAACCATATAAAATTTTAAAGTGTCATCTGATTTTACTGTATGTTTGCTTGGAATTCACACTTTTAAAGAAGAAGTGATTGTTTTTTTCTCTTGAAGTGTTAATGTTGTAATGGCAGGAACTCGCTTTGGTTTATCCATTTTAAGTATTGGAAATAATTTTTAATGAAGTATTAGTTCATAAAATATTAATAAATAGTGTTTGTATATTTTAATTGAGAGACAATGCGAGTTGGGTGATACCGTATAATAATATCTAAACTTCAGGACGAAGTCTTGGTGCCTAACTATCGGATAAAATAATCAAAATATGTCGTTCACGACACGAGTTTTTTCAATGTGTTTTTAAATGCATTGTCTTGTTTTGAATATTGTTGAGAAAAGAAATGCCCTTGTGCTTTAAATAAATTGCCGATGCAGCGTATTATGCTGACGTCGAGACTAAGCCGACAAGCGTCGCGATGACCTAGTTAGTATTGTAAGATACGAGATACGTGTAAACAATAAACAATAGGAATGAGGTGCCCTACAGATATTCAAATTCTGACTATATTTAAATTACTCTTCTTGAATGTTTCTGCGTTCTTCAGTGTTTGATGTGGTATGAAAAGTTCTTCTTTAACAAAATTCTGTTCCTAAAATTCGTGGATGCATGGTAGACATTGTAAGCTTATATAAAAAGTTTTGAAACAAATAATGATATAGTCATTTTAGGTGGAGGTCAAATTTAGACGATTAAACGACTTGGTATCTCAGCTACTAATTTAAATATTATTAATGACATTTTTATTCTATTATAGTATTATTATAAAATAGGATAGTGCCCGTGAACAATATTAATAAAAAGTAATCATAACTTTAATTTTATTTCAAATGATTAAATTTTGGTGAAAAATAAAAGTTACTATTAATAAGCTAATTTTATCACATTAATAGTATTTAAAAAAGAATAAGCTAGTGACAAGATGTTGTCTAAATGATTAAAAAAAAGTTTAAGTTTTATCTATGGTTTCGTTTTTAAACCGAATTGAAAATCTTATTCACAGCGGTATAAATCAGATTTTGAATTTATGATAGCACGCTTCTCGTTTTTTGTAATATTACACAAACTCTTAATTAACAATGATACGCTTTGAACAATAGGCTTAATCTCAAACACAATTTATCAGTGTGTCTCGGCAAATCTAACTTTTATTATGTAACTTTGGCATTGATGTATATTTATGACAGTAAATTATGTTGTTGGTTTACAGTAAAACTTATTATTAATTGCTTACAATGACAAATATCTTCAACTTTTTTTTTATTAAGTTCTATCAATTTTCCTAAAACAAAGTATATGAGTGAAAAATAAGTATTATATATTTGTGGTAGTTGAATGTGTAACTAGAAACAAATGTTAATTTATTTCATCTATTATTTTATTAATCCAATTTTGTCAGCTGTCAAAAATTTATTTAACAAATTACATTCATTCGAAAAAGAAATCATTTGTTATTCTGTAACTACTGTGTTCCTGCAAGTTTTCTGCAACTATTTACTGGAGGTTTGTTTTTATTGCTTGAGGCAATCTAAGTAGTCAGAAGCGGCTGCGGTCTTTCTTTTCCATTGAGCTGTGATATTTATTTCTTTATTTATTCAAATTGGTAATATCAAATAGTACAGAGAGAATTCAATGCCAAAAAGTTGGATTGTAAAAAGAAAATACTTGCAGGCGCAAAAATACAAAACAAATGAAATAATATGTAAGACCAAAAAATACTTTTTTAATTCGAAAGGCATCCATTGTATTGAAAAACACGTTTAAAGTCAAGTTTGTGCATTGGAATAAAATTCTCAGTAAAGCATTCATTTCAAAATTCTTTGTAAAAATTTGCACGGTTGGTAAAACTATACACAGCGGTAAATTGTACATGAAAAATACACATGTAAGTTACAAAGACTTTATATTAAAGTGTTCTCTAACTTTAAATTTTACTGAAACAGGAGATCTAAAGAATTCCAAGATATAAGATTAAATAACTAGATTTGCAAAGGAACTGAAATATTATGAGGATTTTTCTTTCATGATCATAGGAATCATATAAAATGGCGGGTTTTGCGATACTGGGAAAACGGCGAGCGAGTTATCCAGTACGGGGCACTTGGACAATAGAATCTACTTTTATGTGTTTATCTTTATCTCTCTGTGCTGTAATTTTACAAATAAAATTACTTTATTTTTTAAAGGAAACTTTAACTCCTTTATTTATAACTTGTCTGTAACAATTTCGATAATTTGGATACTATTTTCCATTTAGATAGAATTTTACTTATTTTTATATTTGTTTAATAAAGAATGTGATTCTTAGTCTCCTATTGTATCTAGTCCAACCATAAGATCTGTTACTAATGAAAATTCATAATGTAAAATTACTAAAATTTATACCTATATATTTATTAAAGTCTTAGCGAAAAATAAAAAAATATTCTGTTGTAAATGGCTACCTTTGGCTTTTATACAGGCCTTTAATCTGTCTGGCCACGAATCTATGAATTTTCGAATTGTTTCCAAGGGAAATATCACCACTGCTTGCTCTAAATTTTTTTAAAGTCTCAATACCGTCTTGTCGTTTAGAGCAGGTCATGTTCTTTAATAGTGACCATAATTTGAAGTCTAAAGTGTTGGGGTCTTGGTCTAGATGATGGCCAGTCTTCAACCCCTATGAAGTCCGGAACGTTGGTTTCAAGCCAAGCTTAGGTAGTTCGTGCCTTATGACCAGGTGCAAAGTCCTCCTGGACGGTCCATGGTATATTCTTAAAAACTGTATTGCTGAGAAGTTTCACAAAACGATCCTAGACTGTATCTTCATACACTTTGGCTGAAGTTTTTGCTCCTTTTTTACAAAAATGTAGTTTTGTGACTCCTTGATTAGACACGCCTCACCATACCATTACTGACGGATGATGTGCAATTTCACTTTATCATTTTGCTGATTGTAGTGTTTTGCAATCACGAAAATTTTGTCATCGATAAAGAGAATATTTCTGTGCCTTTCACCTGCGTATCGCGACAGAAAGCGTTTTGATCGATCCACTCTCTTTAATTGTAAAAACGATTAGGGCATGTCCTGTGTTTTGACGATAAGCACTGAATTTCAGATCTTGTTTTATAATACGGTCAAAGTCCTTGCGGGAATCTTCATTTCTTGCGATAAGATTTCTTGCTTCCAAATGGTGTTTCGAAGAATTCTAACCATAAGAGCACTAACAGCTTTTGTAGTTATCACAGCACGCAGTCGGCCCGTTCTTTTTTGATCTTCGACAGAAGTGTTGTTGTATCTGTTGATAGGACAATATACGAATATACGACTGATACCAAGCTTTTGAAGTGTCTGGAATATGACCGTCAGCTCTGTACCCACTTTGTGCAAGGCGATCACTACAATCCTATTTTCCTTAATATCCCATTCTGTTTTGTAATTTGATAATGAATACGAAAAAATATCTACGAAATCGAAAGTTTTTAAAATAATAAACGTGTTCCATTTTCAAAATAATTAATAAGTTGAAAAAATGAAAATTTTTATTTAACAGTATTTATGGCCAGACTTGTTGTAAGACGTAGTCATGCACAGGATCCTGAAATGGTATTTTATATATAAAAATATTTTTACATTGGACAGTTATCGTTGAATTTATTATAACACTTTAAAATGTGTAATGTTTTTTCAATAACGAATATATTTACACAATTTGCAAGTACACTTAGTGTATAGAAGTTTAGGTTGTCCCTAATGAGTAAGCAAACACTTTCGTTTGAGTTAGCAAATGATTTGTTTGTTGTTGTCTCCTTCGATACAGACGCTTGCGCGTCATAGAATTTTAATACTTAACATCGTAAAAATAAATAGTTGAGATTTATTAACTATGGTGCTATCCTTGGCTTTTGTAATAGGCCCGTGGTGCTGTCTAGTCTTATAATACGATACGTCTTTGTTTTTTTTTAAGACTACATGAATTTACTTAAAGGTAAGGTTTTTGGAACGCACCTAATACACGTAGCATTGGGTATTCTGGGCGAGCAAGCTTCATTATCTTCGGTCTCTTTGTAACTGTCACATAATGCCCCGTTGGTGTAATGGTTGTAACCCTGCATCTTACACCAGGGATCGTGGGTTCGATCCTGCTCAAGACAAATATTCATTTGATGAACATTTGTGTTGTTTCTGTATTTGGTTGTTAATATATTGAAGAATATGTTTAAAAAAGTATCTTGTTGTGAAGCGATACCATAGGTGCTCCTTGGCTATCTGTCTGAGGATTAGAGTACTATGAGTTAAGTGTTCTCCAGACATCAGACCAATCTCAGATTGTCACTTAACATAATGTAAAGAGGAGATCGTGTTAGCTTATTGTACATACAAATTTTTATGTAAAAGGTTTTTTGATCGAACATCTAATATGTCTAATATATTCTGTTAAATATTCTTGTTTTGCAGTTACGATATGATAATAATATACTCCTAAGTAAAAACCTTAGTGAAAGGATTTAAATGTAAGAATTCCTTTATAGCTAAAGTTAGACACGAATATAGTATTTTTACAATCTCTTTTGGTTTACAGATATCAAAACCGTTTTGGAATCTACAAATATACGTAACAATAAATGTAATGTGTATGTAACACTTTAAATACTTCTAAGTTGACAATTTATTTATTCAATGCTCTATTTCATAAAAAATAGTCTCATATTCTTTTACACTAAAACTTTTATTTTCTGTACAAAAGTACATTAAGGTTGTCAATGTTGTACGGTAGTTAGAATTTTTTCATGTCTTACTGAGCTATGAATAGGTTGCATAAATGTGTCTATAGAACCGTACAGAATACGTAATGAAATTAACAAATAAACAATGAACATGTACTCGTTCTATATTTCTAGAATTTTAAATGTACGATTTTTACAATTGTTTGTGGAAATGTTTATGATTTTTATATTATTAAAGGGGTTTTGTTAGAGAATATAATATAATATTTGTTCAAAACATAAGGTTTTTTTCTTTTTGAAGACAAAGTTTGAAATCGAAAAATAAATGAAACTTATATGCTCCGTAAAACTATAATTATAACGCAATATGTTATATTACTTCTAACCAAAACGTTATGATTTTATTACATATATATTAGTTATAATTGGCCTTTGTTGTTTTATGTGTAATGTTTATCAATATGTAAGATAATGTACTTATTTTTTAACAAAGTAGCGTCCAAAAAACTTTCATTGTTATTTAGTAGCTAAGTCTTATTTAGAAGAACTCTGCACAAATAGCAATGAGTAGAAACTTTATAAAATTTTTAATAACAGAACATTTATACTAAACCAAATTACGATAAAAATGTAAATATTAAATTTTAGCTGTAGTTTTTTTTTATTGTTTATTAATTTTTCACTATTATTCTTTTGAATACATAATAAGATAATTGCTTTATTTTTTTTTTTTAGTTAGATTGAAGTTTTGATTCAGTCCTCAAATTAATTAAAAATATAGTACTTTACTAAATTCCGGATGTGAAAGATTGGTAATGTCATATATAAATATTTTACTTATTTACTTTTAAAAAACGTTAACATATTTTTGTTTCTTGATTTAATCATTCTATGCGTGAAGAGAGGCTATAAAACCTTACAGATTAATAGTATAAATCACGCAATAGGGTGCTGACATAGAAAGACTTTATTATTTAATACTCTTTCTTTCGAAATCTTGATAATAATTCAGTTATTTGAATGAGACGCAATATTTTACTACGTTTCATATGTTTTTAAATGTGCCGACTTTTGTGTAGTAGTTTTCGGTTATAAGAAATTTCGTTAATCGCATATATAACCATAGTCTTTAGGTACCTATGTCATATGTTTGTGTGTTAATTCCATAATAACGGTAGATATATAAATAGTTAAATAACTTACAGCTCGTAAATATGTATCTAAAATTGTTGAGGATAGAGGGTAAATCTTTGTTACAATATAGATATTCAATCAACTTTACTCGCAAAATTCTCATCAGGGATTTTCTATTATTTGAAGTCCAAATATTGTAATTATTACATTATTGTACTTATAACACGTAAATTATGTCCACCACGAAACATTACTATATTCCAGTTAGAAGGAAGTGTTTACACTGAAAACTAAAATTTTATATACTTTTTCATATTAAAGTTAATTCTTGATGAAAGTTTTCATGATACAGTACATGCAAATAAATATTTTGATAACCTTTTCGGCAGAGAGAAGAATAGTCTAAATAATGTTTTATGAGCGAAATAAAACTTAATAATTAGACACCACCCCTATTATATTTCCTTTAATAAAAAAAAACTTAAATAAAAAAAGTGTCACGTAATTTGCTAGTTATTATTTTTTCTTTTTTTTCATAGATAAAGTAGGCAAATAAACAAACAATCCATGTTATGGAAAATGATCATCGTAGTATAGCAGTAGTATTTTTGATTAGTTGTTTTTATATTTCTTTGCTTGTAGCCTATTACTTACAGACTAAATACAAGTCATCTAAAAATAAAAATAAGATGATGTTTTTAAAATTTTAAAAATTTAAAATGGATCAACTCTTAGTATATGTTGTAGAAACTTCATTAAATGATGTCTTACTTATATATGTCCATAGCACAAAATCATTTGAAATATAAAGCATTTTTGTTTAAACCGGTTACATAAAAAAGTTAGGTAGCTTGTCTGAGAATTGGAATATGTTTTATTAATTATTGACTGTAGTAATGGTCACTGTTTAAACAAAAATATTGTATTGTTAGGTATACAACGACGCTGTAGATTACTTGAGAACTCTATAGAAATATCTATACTTTTGGTAAATTAATATAACAAAACATAGTGGCAGTATACAATGTAGATATATAATTGGTCGTATTCATATAATACGGTGTGTATGTTGTAGTTTTGAGGTGGGTGCGCGGCCTGCACGGCGTAGTGCGCGCGTGGCGGCGGGGCGGGGTCGCGACATGAGCTGCGCGCGCGCAACCCGCCCCGCCCGCTATGCAGAGACTGCGCACGACCTTCAAACGCTCACGGACTCCCACACCCGCAGACATGAAGACGCAGAGCAGCCTCGAGGTGCCCAAACAGGTGATTACATTATATTTATATTTCTGAATCGGCGTATAGATTACATGGTAGGCTTTTATTAATTTTCCGTCGATATTCCAGACATTAAATGATTTCTGAAACTTTATCCTTCATAAGGCGAAGAGCGAAGGAGTGAAATAGTCTGTCAAGCTCAGCTTATGTCACAATATGACGAGGGATCTTAAAGAGATAACTGAATAACTAGTTACACAATTGTTGTTGTGAATATACTTATTTTTACTTTAACAAACTTAATATTTTTACTTAAAATCTCTTGTAACGTTTCTCTAATAAGAGCCTTAACTTAATGTAACTTAATGTCACATTGTGCCATTAAAAATATCAATCACATTTTTAAAATTCTGTTATAAATCGTTATCATCATAAATCCGAAAGTATCTCGTCTGTCCATGTTAAAGACTTGAATTTGCATAAATATTGGATTTGTTGAAAATCTTAATCTACCAATGATAGTACTCCATTATTGGAACTTTACAATCATTACATACCTTGAGATAATTTTAGTCCTTCTTTGGGTTAAATATTGAGGTTATGTTTATATTACTGTGTATTTGACTTTTTTCGTTACTCTATAAGTAACAATTTCTAGTCATAACTCTGTTTACGTGCTAAGTTATTTTTGTAAGAGAAGTTTTTAAAGTCATAAAATCATTCCCTGTAAGATTTATTAATGTATGATGCAACTTTGCTAGCTGAAATAGATGAGTTAAGTTTCTTTGAGTAAATTGTGAATTGTTCCCTGCTCACAAACTCAATGGTCGTTTTCGATCTCATTATCACGTCCTAAATAAATAGGGGTGTTTCATCAAGCCAACTAATAAACTGCTTTAGATAGCTTTTTGGTCAAACCTAAGAGGGTTTAATGTCCCGGTTTCTTTAATGGCACAAAGTTTTCGTTAAGAACAGAAACAACTTCGTTATTTAGAAAAAAGATAACTCCATAAGAGCAACTTTAAAAATGATTTTACTCATTTTTATTTTACTTTCAATTATAATTGAACTCTTGATAATTTTTGTTTATATACGAAAAGCTAGTTTAATGTTTATAAACTGCGTCCATATTTTTTTGTGTAAGATACGAGTAAGAGATTTAATCTCTTTGATTTGTACGTTTAATAGACTACTTTTATGGCGGTCTTATTATTATTATTACACTTATCGATAGCAGACTGTACTTTACGCGTTATTTTGTTGCTGGTCGATGTGTAATTGCTCATCTGTTACAAAAGTCATTTATAGCCGTGCTAGTAGTAATGTAGAAATATTTTGTCTTTTATGTATTTGAAATTGCTGCTTGACAGTGAAACTATAGCAATTATTCGCAAACTATGTCGACTCCTAGCTATTTCGATAACTTGTTATATATGTGCAATTTTTCCAGGTTCGGTCTGCTTCATTTGATGAGATTCAATTGGAAGCAGCCCGCGGTTCGACATCAAGTACTTTGCTTGCCGTACCTCAACATGGTGCTCGAAGTCGCTCTTTTGATTCAGCGGGGTCCGACGATTCCGGTACTTATCTTGAAGTAAGTAAAAATAATATAATAGTTATTCAAATTATGATTTTCTATATGTTATACAAATCTATATTCTAGAAGAAAGTTGTCTAAATATTCTCTATAAAGTGGAAAGAAGATATGGTATGTTAAATCTTTTTTAACCATAAATTTTTAAAAATGTTTTAATATTAAAATAGTCATTTATGATCGGTGTCGTAAAAAGTAAAGATCTCTAAATTGTATTATACGTAACATATTAAAAAATAACCCGTTGGATGTAGTTTTGCAGTTTACATAAAAGTTAAATCTCTATTGGTAGTGAATCTATTATTTCAAATTTTACTTGGAAAGTTTTTAAATTGTAAACAAAGCCACGCTGATACTGTTAAAATTATAATAGAATTATTAATAAAATTTTATACTGAGAATTGTAATAATGTATAGTATTTGCAATTAATAAAGAATATTCAGCTTTGACTTTAAATTTCGTGTTAAATATATTACGTAATTTTCCACAATTTCTCAGGTACCTCGACTTTGGTCAAGACGTCGATCCGGAAAAGGTACACCGCCACCATGCGTACATTGTCGTCATATGGAAACATGGTTAGCACGGCAAAGTGAAGAACGTGTTACACCCGAACGACCTACTATTTCTTCTTCGGCTGAAGACGAAGACGATGATGATGAAAGTGAAACTGATTCTCCTAGAATTCTTCTGGCTCCTGTTCCGCCATCAAGAACACTTATACCACCGCCGTTGCAATCACCTCCACCAACTCTAGGCGCGCCCTCATTTGAATTACAACCACCAAGCGATGAACCGCCTACATTACCTCCAAGGAGAAAATCGATATCAAGACAAGAAGCTTTTTTTGTTGAACCAACTGGTAGTTCTCTCGAAAATGTGCGAGCTTCGGAACAAGATGCGAATGATACTGCAAGAGATACCTTCGTACACGATATTTACTTAGCAGTGCCTGAATTAAAACGTGACCGTGCTGCCTCTGTTGATTCGTGTTTTTCAAAAGTGTCCGGCAGTGCTCGAGCTGAAGAAATAAGTGGCAATGGCGATTCATTAACAGTACCAGGGACTGGTTTGCGTTCGCGATCGGTTGATATTGTCTTGCCTACCGCTGAACAAAGCCATTATAAAGCACTTGCATTGAGTTCAGTGCAAACACCATCATCATTGCAACAACATGTTCCTGATGAAGCAGTGGCTATAGTTTCCCAACATCTGGACGAAAGGTTAGTAGAATATAACTATAAGTAATAAATACTTTTTATTTAACTTTTCTTTCATTTTAATTTACTATTTTTTCTTGATTTATATTTACCTTCTAGGGATGAAAATACTTTGTGTTTATGTTTTGATAATACTGGTTATTTATGGTAATTTCATTTTATTTACGATTTCTTTTTGAAAGAGATAAATCGATAGTATTGTTCTACTTTTAGATCAATCTTACCAAACTGTTGTTTCGACCCAATCAAATCTAATGAATTTGCATACTTATTATGAATCATTAATTTTTAATAAGTTTTGATTTAAAAGAAGTTTGCTCTTTATAGATATTAAAAACATAGTCACATTGTTTGGATATTAATCTTGGACTAATAATAAATTTATAAATTTCTCTTTATGACTTCCACAAGCAATTATGTATAGATAGTCACAAATTCTTGCTCAATGTAAGTGAATGAATCAATAAATGAATACCTTAAAGTACATAAAAAACAATTATATAATAAGACTATGAAAGAATAATTAATACATGTAAAAGTTTAAACAATTCATACTAATTATGACAGATAAGAAAATACTGTGTAAATAAATTAATATTAAACTAATAAATAAACAACTCAATATGTAATTTTGGCATGTAACATAATGTAGGCGCATTTCAGAATAATTCGAAAACAATTAGAAGCAAATTCTAATTTTTTTTTACTCCAGCGTATAGTGACGTTCGCCTAATGGTTTTTAATATGCTTACCTATAATAATGTGACAATAGCACGTTTAGGCAGCACAATGAGCTCATTGCTTTGATATATAATATGCTGCGCCTCGTAAATATGTTCATCAAGTACCCATTCCTTGAGTAATAATCTTATTTATTTAATGTGCTTCATCACTTTGGTCTTTTCAATACAAGTGCCTTTTCGTTGTTTTGTGGCTTCTGTCTTCCTTTTAAATTATCATTCTTTTAGCCTTTGAGGTGTTTATTTAAACCGTGTACAATTTTTCCATCATTAGCTATCCTACAAATTCTAATTGAAATTACAAAGACATTTTCTTGTAAATTTAAAAATACACTTCTTAATTTTACATACTCACATATTCCGATTCTAAAGTTATTTTTAAGAGTTAGAAGGGGAAAATAAATAAAAACAAAGAGTATATTTAATTAATAAAGGGTGTCTCACATTGTTTTTCGTTTTTAGATGTTAAATAAAAAACAACAACATCAATAAAACTTGTTTTATTTATTGTTAAATTAAAGAGCAATTCTTGAAGTTTATTTATGAAAAACAATCATTTGCAAATGCGCACCATTCGTTTCTTCACACTCATTTAACCTGGAGCTAAAATTTTCAATCACTCGCTGGAGCGTCGCTTTTGGAATAGAGATGATTTTTTCATAAATTCTTTGCTTCAAAACATTCAGGTTGGATGGCAATGTATTGTAAACTTTTCTTTTTAAGTAGCCCTTAGGAAAAAATCAGCAGGCGTTAAATCTGGGCTCCTCGGTAGCCAGTTGCTGTCTTCTCGGCGGCTTATCACTCTTCCAGGAAATAAATCGTGAAAAGCAGCTAATGAGTCTTTTGTAAGATTTGGCTCTATTTTGTTGGAAAAAGGTGTTGCGGTTGGATTTGGATTATTTGGATTGGTGTGAAGGATGGCTAATCCTGATTTTGCATTTCTGTAGGTAAAAAAGTCCGGATCATTTATCAACATCGATCAGAATTAACGGTCTGAGTTCGACGTCGGTGATCCTCAAAAAAATAAGGACTGATAATTCCTTCACTTGATATAGCAGCCAAAACAAAAAATTTTGGCGAGTGTAAGGGCTTCAGATGCAGTTCTAGCGGATTATTGGAAGCCCAGTATCTGCAATTTTGTTTATTCATGTAACCGTTGATAATTCGATTCGTCGGAGAACCATATGTAATTGAAACTTCTAAAACGGTTTTTCATTGTCCTGCAGAATTGGACTCGTTAATTAGGATCATCAGGCTTAATTTCTTGAACAATAATAATTTTATAGGGGTGAAAATGAAAAGTCTTTCGAAATAATGCGATGAAGCGTAGATTTGTTTAAATTAAGAGAAGCTGCGATCAATCTCAACGACTGTCGTGGGTCGTCCATAACTGACTGGCGAACGCGGTACACGTTCATCCTCTTTCTTTATGTCCTTTTGCGCCCAGACGATTTGTCCTGCATTGTGTTCCCAGTCTCTTCAAATTTGCACACACAATGCTTAAATAAATTGGCATTTCGCACATGACTTAAGCTTGTTAAATTAAAATGTGTCCTGTAGTGACGACGAGTAACAGTGTAGGAATCGTTGTTTTTATAAAACGCTCGCATGCAAAAAGCGCACTGCGGTCCCGTGAAACGATTCATGGCTACTAAACTTAATAAGCCGGCCAAGCGATTGAGACCACTCACCTCCCCCTGCTACCGGTAGTTGACTCGTAGTGGTCAATTCTAAAACGAAAATCTTCAAATAATAAACAATGAAATAAATTTAGGTAGAAATAAGTAGTTACGTCAGTTTAAAAAGAATGCAGCTTAAGAATAACAATGATTAATTCTACGGTTTTATTACGATCAATTTGATGTAAAAATTTATAGTCTGATACATATATTAATGTGATTGTGTAGTTCTTAGCCTTGCATTATAATTTTTTAACGCCAAGGAGATTTTCAATTTGCCGCTTATCTTTTATTGTTCCTATTTTATGTACGATGACGTACAAGTTTCTATCGATTGGTCCATTTTTAATGGTACTTAATCTGTTTGAAAGAATCTACTTCAAAGTTGATGCTATTTTATTATTCCTAATTCTTATCCAAATTTTCTGTTCTTTGTCTTTCTGTTACATATATCATCTTTCTGTTAAAAAAATATATATTATATGTTACATAAATTTATTTTATTTTTTCAATGTATCAGTCGTTTTAAATTGTTTTTCGTTACTGATTTCAAAAACTTTCGATAACTTGACAATATTATGTTTTGGTTATCTATAAACGATTAACGTTTGTTTTCCTTAAAATATTGTTTATTTTTTAAGAGACCCCAAAAAATTAAGTATGACTTATAAAGGAAAAATCAATAAAACAGATGATTATACGAGGGTTAAATTAAAACTCATTGGATATTTAAAAGGTCATGGACGTCATTACTATTTTTTTTTTATTAAAGACGTAGAAACGGCTTGCGTGCTGACGTAAAAGGCTTTAGAAAACCTTTTATTTACTCGCTAACGATTTCAATAGTGAGTTTGTATGAGGCTGGCAAATTAGAATTGAAAATGGCGTTTCTTTTTACGCGATCCTTGACAAAGTTATTTTCTATTGTTAATACAGACTACAATAACTTATATAATTTTTTATCTCGTTATCTTTATGAAGTTGCATTTAGACTAAAAGGTAACTTTTAACTTTCAATAATTTTTTTTTTAAATCTGAAGACATTTTCAAGAAATTTTATAAAAACCTAGACATAAATAAATTACAAATCATTATTTTAAAATTATTCGTTTTAATTTTTAGTTCTATTGAATGAAGCTTTTTGTCGTTAATAGGGCCAACTAAAGTTACATGTAAATTATAAAACAGCTTTAAATATTATTGGAATGTGTTGTTATAGTACATTTGTTAAATTAATGTGAATGTCTTGAAAATAAGAAAACACAACCCTATCGTTTCTATTTTTAAAGAACAGGTGTATTTCGGGTGTAATAAAAATATTGATATTTCTAGCTAACGTATTGCATTTCTTTTGTACTCGTGTGACAAAGGAAATAGGATTTATTTTAAAACACTTGTATTTCAGAAAGGAATTTTAAATGAGGTATCGTGAGATGAGATGATTCTATTTCAACTAAAAGCAATATACTCTTACGTTATAGTTTGTTCTTGTAATAGCATTGAGCGAGGAGACTGGAGTTGTAGTATTTATATAATACAGTATATCCCGACGATTTCTTTTTTGTTTTAGTTCCTTGTGTTATCGACAGATACAAAGTTTTCAAT
The DNA here is from genome assembly GCA_018245475.1 of Pharmacophagus antenor. Taxonomy (NCBI): domain Eukaryota; kingdom Metazoa; phylum Arthropoda; class Insecta; order Lepidoptera; family Papilionidae; genus Pharmacophagus; species Pharmacophagus antenor. The sequence continues at coordinate 8,803 of DWQX01000182.1, read as the reverse complement.
TAAAACATTAGTAGCAGTATTATCAAAAGCGCTTAAACATTTTTCATAGTGAAAATAAGTTTTAAAATTTACATTAAACATTTTAATAAGGTTTTAGAATTCTGACTGAGCGCGTAATATTGTAATTACAATAACTAGTGGTTCTAGAATATCATTTACTCAGTTTACAGTCCTTCTAGATGTAACTGTTCTCTATCATTTGGGAATCGAAGAATATGAAAAGCCAAGTTTAAAACTCTTATACATAAAATATTTTAAAGAATGCTAGTCCTCAAAAAAATTTGACCGTTTTTTACTGTACTCGTAGCCCAATTTCAAATTGCGCTACAACTTTTCAATTTTTAGCGATATTTATGAGATATTTATTATTATAATACAATGAAAATTAAACCGAATATTATGTTGACTTATATATCTAATACTTAATTAATTAAACAAAAACTATGAACATATGTTCTTTCTAGTACACTCTGGGTACTAGTTTGTTTTTCATTATTTAATTATGAATCACTAAGGTTAAAGTCATAATGAAAAACGTAATGAGATTAAGTTTCTGATGCTTAATAACTAATATTTTAAATATTAAGAGATTTTAGAAGTTGTTAAAATCTAAATACTTAAATAGTGTTCTTTTTAGTATCATTGTTTCTAAATGAGAAAAATGGGTCAATAAATTATCTCTCAGCTCGCTAAATGGCATTATGTATATATGTAGTTGTTTAGTAGTCACGTGAGCGTTAGTAGTGTAGTAAATCTTGTTTTAGCCATTTTCGCTTGCATATCGCTGATACATAATAATTTTTTTTTATATTCAGTTACGACCTAACACATGATCTCAATTTCATTTGGTATTAAATGACAATGACGCCGTAGGTGGTGAAACCTGGTCGCCCAGAATACGTCTGGCTCACAGATTTATGACTTGCCGGAATACATCAACGCTATTATGGCGGAAGATTGACACAAAAAGTAGCACCTGACCGAGCGAGCTCGAAAATCCCCTCCACCATTCATATTCCAGAACTTGAATGGCTCCAAAATCGCTTGAATGGGACCACCACATTAACAGGCAAGCGCCAACCACTGCGCCACAGTGGCAAAAAACGTATTAGCTATTTAACGGCAATCTTTGTACGATTTTTGCCATCGCTAATCGTTTCAAGACAATAACTTTCGAAACTCTTTGTTTGCAAAACATCATTTGGCGGTGAAATTAACCGCTTCCGAAGTACGTAAAAAGACCTGAATCATATATTCAATTCAATGTGTACTCGTAAATGCGAAAGATCTAGTCACAAGCTGAAAAAGTAAAAACGTTCATTGTTTTTGTGGGAAATATTAGCAACGATATATAACGGTGAAACCCTAAAATAAAATTTACTTGCAAATATTTACAAAAAATATAAAGTAGAAGTCTATTTTCCTTTCTTCTCTGCATTAATAATTTTATTTAGTATACAAAATTTCATTTCATAAAGTGGATTTATTACAGCGTGCTCGGAGCGTTGAGTATATTTTCACCTGAAAAATTTAACATTTCTCTCTGTTGACACAAAGTTCTGCGTTTTATTGAAAGTTTTTGAGACCGTTAGGAAAAAGAAACTTTAACTTAGTTTCCAAAAGAAAACTAAGTTTGAAACATTTATAAGACAAAAATTATATCTATGGAACAGAGACATACAATAAACACTTCTTTCTTTTTTTGATCAGAAGGTTGTAATTAAATTTTTAAAAAAATAACGTGTCTTCTTTTCTCTCTCTGTTATATTAGGTGTGGGCTACGTGTAAATGTTATCAATGCTGCCGTGATCTGAGAAACGTGAATGTATTCATTTTCTTTATATCTTCCAAGAAAATGAATATTTAAAAGGATTCTGACGCAAAAAGCGCAAAATTTCGCATAATGTTTGTGACATTGAAGGTCACCTTAAATTATAAGTACCGAAATCAAAACTAACAATACTTAATGAAAATGCAATGTAAAAAATAACTATTAAGTCTTCGTTAAAGATATTACTGCTTCTAAGTGTTTACAAAGTTAATCATTGACATGTAATAAAGTTTAATATTATTTTTAAGTTTTATTAGATAAAATCGAGAAACTATAAATTATAATAGAATTTAAAACTCACAATTTACACACAGAAATTTAAAAAAATTTAATGCAATATTGATTTTAAATAAATGAAATGTTTTCAATAAAATTCTTTAAAAGGATTATTTAAGTTCATTCTGAGGCGTGTTAAAAGCAAAGGCGCCCGAAGGGAATAGTTCTTCTCTTCCACCTGTGTTTGAAGCGTCTTTGTTGTCTTAAAGCTTTTAAGGTTATTTTATTCCTAAACCTTTGTTGTTTAATGTTGAATAAACAAGCTCGTTTTAACGGTTAAATAAAATCGATGTACATTTTATTATGTGTCTAGTAGTTTTTAGTTGTATATTTCTGTGTTAAGTAATGAGTTATCGCAATGTACTACCGTTAACACTTTTAAAAGTATAATTTTATAACTTACAATTTGATACTTAATAACGGCCACTTATTACTTGGTACAAAAAACATGTTAAGTATTTTAATTAGTCATTAGTTTAAACAACACAGTTATCTACTTATATCTATTGATTTACGCTAAATTTGCAAACGGCATTTCTTCTATTTTTATCATACGTCTAGCCCGTATTTAGGTTAAAAGTGACATTATTAACTGTTTAAGAAAAGTGATAACTCAGAATCTTAGTTTTTTTTTTAACTTGAATGTTAAGAGAAAGAAAAGGTTAGAGCTTATGATTAACTTGCTGGATATATACCTTTTAAGTTCAAATAAAGAAATTTTTCATTGATCGATTCTACCTCTTATTGTAGATCCTTTAATTTAGAATAAATAGTATTACGGTTTTTATTTTTACATGTATATACTTATAATACTATTGTGCATCTTCTTTAAACTCTGTATTTCAACACTTATACATATACATAGCAATGATTAATATACTGCTAAAACAAATAAAAATTCTCCCCATTTAAGAAGAACTGTAATTAAAACAGTAATGACTGTTTTGGAAAAAGCAAGCAGGTTAGCTACTATGCAACATAGGCTGTTAAATCTAAAATGATCTGATAGAAATTAAAGGGCGACATTTTTAAATAATTTTAGATTGGAACGAAGAATATGTTATATAAACATCAATATATAAAAACAATGTCAAAAAATCCATAAAAATTATCAAGCATCAACTATTTAATTCAATCTTTGACATTTATAACTACAGTGATAGTAAAGTGCCTGGACTCCACAAAAATACCTCTTATATACTATTTACTCATACATTACAATAGTTAAATTATTTACAGAACATGCATTGTACAGTAAATTATGTTGAAAAAAAGGTAATCGTGAAGGTTTCGTATAAATTAAATATCAATATAAAATAAAAATAAACTTTACTGCATATGTTACTTAACCTTTTTCAAATAAGGTAAATGGGTATTAAAAAGTATATAATTAACGTATTATTCAAAGCCCCTTTGTAACGGTTCGTCTGAAAGGTTTGTTCAGAATTCTGCCTGTATAATAAATGGCACGTCCATCACAAAGTTCATTTAGTTTATATTCAAACAAGGAATTATTTATTGTATAATACGTCTAATATTTTATGTTCATTGTTAATTGCCAAATTTTGTATGATGTGGTACTCATTTCAATGAATTGTAAAAAAAAAATACTTTGAAAATGGCTTCAGCTAATAAAATTATTAGGATAACGAGTTAATATATTATCTTATCTGTCAAGGCGTTAACGTTGTTAGATGATATTATAGTACAGATTACACATTTATTTCATAATTTTTCATTTGTGGTTGAAACTTCATTTACTAAAATTATAACCCACTTAAAATCTAGTGATCGCGATCGTAAATTTTTTTAGATATTTTTGTGCGATTAATACTTAAATTTGTATGAATTATATGTTAAGCATGCATGAACAATTGACATGTCACAAAGAAAATTTTATTTTGACATAACACCGCTTATTAAAAATTAACTATACTTAAGTGTCTCAATTTTCAGTTTTTATTTTCATCCTTTATGGCAAATGGCTTATATTTTTAAAAAGGGAAGCTAAAGGATTTATTAACGTATCAAGTTACTATGACCTCGAAAAGATAACCATGAAAAAATGTCCGTAAACCTAGTGTTAATATTAAAAATATTAAAACACAAAAATGTTCCATTGATTTAACTTATTGGAAAATTGTACTTGTACCCTTATGTACTATGTAGATTTAACCGGGTAATTGAAATGTAACAGAATTAGTTTAAAGTAGGCTTTCGTCAGGATAACGTGCTCTTATAATTACATGTCGACGTTGCGGTAATTTGATGTCGAAGTGAATTATAAGCAATTCATTGACTCGTTAAAACTAATAATTAAGTTGGCGTACGAGCTGCGTTGCAAGTCCTATACATTAGTATCTCATCAATACAGAATAGACAAGTCATGCACATTAATTTTCCTTACAAATTAATGGCAGGGGAATTGTAAGTAGTTGCTTTATTAATTAATTACCCTAAATTTTAAATATATATTTTACTTAACTTTTTCTAGTTCGTTTATGGTACCTATGTTGAATATTATCTTTCTTATTAAATAAATCGATTTTCAAAGTCGATTTTGGAGATGAGTTGAAATAAGTTATCATCGAAAATGTAATAATTAAAAAAGTGAAAAATAAAACAACTAACAATTTTAATAAGCAAAGCATTGTTTGAGAATTTGCAAAGCTGTAATTTTTTATTTTTATTAAATTTGAACAAAATTTGGTTGTTATAATTAAAGTATTTAAAAAAATCTTCCTTTTGACATCTAAATAGAAATTAAGTACTTAACTCGCCATACCATTGTGAACTCAGAAGGAAAATAATTTTTGTGTCGCATGTGTTATCATGATCAGACCGGTTTTTCAAATTTGCTTTTAATAATATTCTTGTAGAGATCCATTTACATCGGTTATAAAAAACTAGTAAAATGAATGCGTATTGGTTATTTAAATATTTTACTACGTTGTACCTAATTCTTCAGACGTTATCTTTCTCTTATATTGATAGCATAAATTTATTCAATCTAATGTTCTATCTTTTATGCCAACAATCCGAAATATAATATGATGACGAAATTAAAAAAAGTTTACAACTATTCTTGAATGGTGGAATACCTATTAGATGTTATAATTTCGAGTCTAAGGCATCCAGAGTTCCATTCAAAAATTATAACATAAATTCGTACAGAATAAATATATAAAGCACCGAACGAAATATTTTGCTATCAATCTGAGAACCACACACAAAAGTTGATTCATTACAGCGTTATACTTACCGAGCAACTCTGAAAAGTAAAACTTACAATGGAAGACTGGGGTGGAAATAATTAAATGACCGGTTTCTATTCTATTTACGCCGTAGTCATATGGAATGTATACAGATATTATTACCTTAAAAAATAATTAAATTTATAAATAAAAAATATATTAAGGTTTGTGGAAAATATTTAGTATGTCTATTACCGTTTATTATGGTTTTTATACAATTTTCAAGTTTTTACGCTAATTTTAAAATAACTGTAAACGGCAAAAAATCTGGAATTAATATTAAAAGTGATTAATTTAAAAAATATTATACAGAAAGGGGGAATTTAATAGGTCTTTTATGTCTCTTATGTCTATTATCTTTTATGTATGTAGGACTTTTATATACTTAAAAAGAATTGGGAAACATTTGAAAATAATATTATACCTTCAGATGAATCTTCTTGAATAATAGTGACAGCTAATTGATTGTAGATGATATACTAAACCCTTCTGTCCCTTAATCATAAAAGGTCAATCTTTTCTATTTACCCTAATGGATCTTTGGGTTTACTCAAATTTTGTTAACTTTGGCAGGCTTGATCCGTACAATCATAAATGTCAATAATGTGATAAAATTCTAAATTAATAATGATGTCAAGAAAATTATGGAACAAACCTAAAAAAATGCATTAAATTTTTAAAACGAATAATTATGTATAATTTATAGTAAAAATAAATTATATGTCACTGGTAAAAATTATTATTTTTAACCTGTGAGTCGAGTATGGCGAACTATTTCATCATAAATGAACTACTGTACAGCACTAGGCAGGTCGCCGTTTTTAATAATTGAAATTTGCCGTAATATTTTGAACACATAAAGTTTTAATATATTAAGTCCTAGCGTTGTTTTATTCGAGCATGTTGTTTATATTTTCGTAATCTGGTCTGAGGGCATATCTGATGTTTGGTAATCATTTTTAAACTTGTCGAATAAAAATGTATTCCTTAATGACCAGATTTATGTTTAGGAGTCAAATGCGAGTAATATACTTTTCATAACGAAGGCACAAAGAAAAAAAAAATTATTTATTTCATAAAAGCTTAATTTCACTTATGTTCCAATATTGCGTCAAAGGCTTGCATAACCAAAATATCTGTTTGGTTTTCACTCTAATTAATTCACGTGTTATTTTATAAAGTGCGCTTCAGTGTTCTGGTTGGATGTGTGTATAACCTCCGTGTATGTTAGCTGTTTTTTAATACAGGTAGACGTATTAATTAATGGACTATTTTTTTTACCTTAAGTCATTTCTGATCCAAATATATAAATATCACAACATTACAATACTGTGTAAAATTCTTCTGATAATGGTAGACAATTTGCAATAAAAGATATCTATCTAAGGAGTACATTTTCCGGATTTATATGAAGTGATCGGCGCTTGTACCTACCGCCTTGAAACACATCTTTTCAAGAATACATAAGCCAAGTATTGGGAAATCAAGAAAAGGAAGCTAGTATATTTGTAGGTATCATACAATTAACTATTTAGAGCCATATTCACTTTTTACGAAAGTAAATGAAAAAAAAAATGTACTAGCTTTTTATCCGAAATAAGTTACACCTCTAGTTACATACGCTAATTTCCACCCACCAGGCAATATTTGCACACAGTAGTACGCATACGTTGCCGTGTTTCAGTTTTGTTACGTTGTTTAAATTACAAGAAGTGCCTTATTGTTTTGGAGTAACGCTTTGCTTTTTAAAAAAATATTGAATTAAACATTTTGTTTTTATTATCAACATGTGACAAGTTTAAATAGAATTCTGAAATGTTTCATAGTAAAAAATTAATTACTTTTTAATTTTCTTTCAATAAAGTCACTTTTTTCTTTGAATTTACATTTTTTTAGAGCGTTGACTACAAAATCTTCACATTGAATGAAACATTTTAGTGTTAAAAAATTTTGCAAAGACTTTAACAATAACTTTTATATTTCACATACCTTATCGTTCGTTATTAATATAATATTAACTTGAACGTTCGCTTTTGTTCTTTCAAGTGGAAAAATTTGTTTGGCGGAGGCTTTGATGACGACGTTTAGCTGGGCATCGTGGTTAATACGTTAAAAATGCTTCTTATTGCATTAAAGGTAAATTACCTTCATCGTCAGAATTAAATTAAAATTCTCCGCTTAATACGATTAAGGCATTTACATAAAATAATCTATACTTAAAAAAATCAAAGTTCTAACTGATTTATTCACTGACTATTACCTAGAGACATGAAAATTGAGAGTGCGTTTTTTGTGATGTGTAGGTATCCACTAAGAAAAGTTTTATTAAATTCTATATCTAAGCAGAGGAAAGGGAAGAGGATTTCAAATTATAATGAAAATTTGTCCTCTGAATAGACGGACTCAAAAATTGGAATGGGAATTATTTTTAACATTAAAAACAAAAAAATACCAGTCCTGAAGAAGTGAGCTAGTCACGACTAATTTAGTAATCATTAAAAAATACGTATATTTACGTTTTACATTTTCACTCCTACCTTCACTGGAGTTAGTAGTACATGGACGTTTGACATAATCTTCGTTTTGTCCATGTTCATTTTGAGGCCCACTTGGCGTGGGACTCTACTAAGGTCATCGAGCATAGCGCCGAGATCTTCCAGGGTCTCCGCCATGACTACAATATCGTCGGCGAATCGAAGGTGCAAAAGTTATTCGCCGTTGATGTTAATGCCATGATCCCTCCAGTCCAGAAGCTTGAACGCGTCCTCCAAAGCAGCAGAAAACAGTTTCGGAGATATGACGTCTCCCTATCTTACACCTCGCTGAAGTGGAATGGGCTCAGAGCTCTGATTCTGAAGACGGACGGACATGGTGACGTTTTCTTATAAGCTCTTTAACACTTCGATGTACCGATAGTCAACTTGGCACCTCTGGAGAGATCGTAGCACTGCCCAGGTCTCGATCGAATCAAAGGCTTTTTCAAAGTCTACAAACGCTAAGCATAGAGGCTGGTTGTACTCCACGGTCTTCTGTATGACCTGCCGCAGTGTGTGTATATGGTATATAGTAATAAAGCCTTTAAGGAAACCGGCTTGTTCGGAAGGCTGGAAGTCGTCGAGCCTGCGTCCGAGACGATTCGTGATAACTCTGGAAAATAGCTTATAAACATGGCTCAGAAGTGAGATGGTTCTATAGTTCTTCAATAGAGTTTTATCACCCGCGTTGAAGAAGAGCACCACCACACTTCTGTGCCATGCCTGGGGCGTTTTGCCCTCGAGGATGACAGAATTAAACAGCTTTTGAAGAGCTTTTAGTATCGGTTTTCTACCGGCTTTAATAAGGTCTGCTGTTATTCCATCATCTCGTTGTTGTTTTTAAGCTGTTTAAGAGGCATCCTAATCTTTTACAGGCTAACGTCCATTATGTCTTCGGTATAGTGTCG